>CAHIKZ030000058.1:1005000-1007500 GCA_903632075.3 Acanthosepion pharaonis
CGAGTTTGCTTATCATGACGCTATGATTAAACGCACTTAATTCTGGCATAAGACAATAATAGAAGAGCGCCCGGGGAAAGTCAGACACTGAAATTATACTGAGGGTTTGACGAACAAGATACCTAAACTCAATGAGAAAAGACTATGTAAAGGGTGTTCCAATAAATTGGACCAATTTTAAATGTGAATTAAGTTTAAGCGTCTAATGTTTTACTTTTTCTTTCAGGTTTCGCCGACATTTTGGCGATATTATTTTTCCCACATAATTGCCATGACTTAAATAACATGATTCAGTAGAGAAATAAAAACACTGATTCATTTACTGCTGACTTTGATCCGGCTTAATGAAACACCTTTATATATAATCCGTCTTAATGAAACACCCTTTATATAATTATATTTAAAAACAAGATATAATACGAGCTTACTTTGGCGAAAAACTAATGATGATTTATGAGTGTTGTGCTACATTTAGAGTTGTTTCTAATCTGCCCTTTGTTCTCACTTGTGTAGTTTTGTTTGTTTGTTTTTTCTTTTCTTTTTTATGCGACCCATTTTATTTATAGTATGATTCACTGAAGGATCGGGACCCACAGTTTGAAAAACTTTGAGTTAGAATATGCTCGAACACAATCGTTCAAGACAGTAGCGAACATCTGTGAGATAATGCGGTAAAAAAAAAATGCACCAGCTGCAATGCAGATTTGAACATAGCACAAAAAACAATCAAAGAGAAGGCTGTCTGTGCAGGGCAAAAGGATATGCATCACCACCAGTATCGGAAGAGATGGTCGAGCGGTTTCGAGAATCATCTGTGTCAGGCTTCAGCAAGTCCATAAGAAGAACAAGTTTGAAACCCTAGATTCCTTCAATGAGAATTCAGCATGTCGCAATGAAACCCTTGCAAATGACACCTTAGATGACCTTAAAGACAAGCGAAAATGCCAGTAATTATGTGTCGATATGCAAAAGAACCTTAAAGAAGACGAGTTTAAAGAACGTTTTATTTTCATAGATGAGGCCACATTTCTTACAAATGGCAAAGTCAACAAGCATATTGTTAGCATTTAGGACGAAGAAAATCCATGATTGAACACATGAGCGAATTCATATTGACAACTTGCGAAATCGTTCATGAAATCTAGATACATTTGAATTTCTTATTAAACATTTGATAAATAAATCGTATTTGGCTCAACAATGAGCTTGTTTAGATTTATTTGTTTAGATAATGTAGTTACTCAGATATTCAATTGATATCTATTTCTTTGACACACAATGTATTTACAAGAGCAAAACAGAATTGTAGCTATAGATTTTTTTTTCTTCTTGCTCCCTTAAAAAAAATCCACGTTCCTTTAGAACAGATTCTCTCGGGTCTATCTGCTGATTCCATTAATTCTGTAATTTTCGATTCATTCTCGGCAACTATTGTGGAAGGATCTCAAATGCCGAATCAACGAAGCCTGACACGCTTTCATCACTCGGCGGCCAATCTGGAGATCAATAACCCTCTCACTTTACAACAAGATCCGGATCTTCAACACCAACGTCAATTCGGTCCTACTTTAAGGCTCAGAAACCTAGCGGGTAACCAAAACCAATACCCACAAACTTGAGACCTTTACCAACTGATGTCTCAGGAAAATTCTCAATATTAAGTGGTCGGAAACCGTTTCCAAAGACCAATTGTGGGACAGGACCAGACAAGTCCCAATCTAGATTGATATCAAGAAACGGAAATGGGTATGAATCGGCCACATACTCCGCAAGCCTGCTTCTAGTGTCACCAGGCAGGCCCTTGACTGAATCCACAAGGGAAGCGAAAAGTGGGTCGACCAAAACAGACTTGGCGCAGATGTATTGACGCAGAGGTAAAAGCAGCCAGTACGACATGGGCCGAGCTGAAGAGGATCGCCCGAAACCGCGTCCGTTTTAGAGGTGTTATTGCGGTCCTATGTTCCCCAATGAATCAAGAGGCATAAAAAAAGAAAAAATATGAGCATGAAATTGACAAAAAAAAAGTGTCCCGCTTTTGGAAAAGTTTCCCATAAATGTGGAAGAAAAAATCATTTTCACTCTTTATGCAAAGTTAAAAAGAAAATAGTAGATAAAAATTGGAAAAAGAAAGAATTGACGGCGTCTTTTCGATACAAAGACCCAAGGAAAAGAATAGTTTTGGAAAATTAAATTAAATGACATGATGCAAATGGATACAGGGAGTGAGTTCACTCTAATCCCAAGAAACTTATCGGGCATGAAGTTTTTGTAAATTGGATTTAAAATTTGCGTATAATCAAATAGGAATTTACAACAATAAACACCCCCATAGGATTATTAAAATGAACGAGAATGCTATTCGGAGTGAAAATGGTATGTGCCATTTTTCAGAGAGAAATGGAAAACGCGTTAACTGACAAAATTAGTAACCCCCACAAACATCAGGCATTTACTAACCGATACCTCAGTAATATCTTCAATATCAGGGGGCCAGAAGTCG
>CAHIKZ030000058.1:1012500-1122500 GCA_903632075.3 Acanthosepion pharaonis
CCGTGTTGCTCAAGGCTACCCTTCTGAAGATTATTTAGAAAGATCTTGTTGCGCCAGTTGTTGAAATGATTATTGGCCATTTACTTTCCCAGAAATCCTTCATTTGAAAGCATGTACGAAAACCGACTTTGCACATCGTATCCTCTGCGTCTTCACCATTTGGGCGATCATATTTCTCCACAACTTTCTATACTTTGTCCCTTGTCTTTGTTTTTTGTTGGCCTGCCTCCTTTCTCCTTATTCGGCTATTCCTTTACACAGATTTTTTTTTTATCCCGGTTACTCGCTGTTTCTGTCCCACCTGTCTTCCATAAATCTCATCAATGTCAAATTCTCAAAGCTTTTCTCGTGTCCCAGCAATTTCAACTGTTTCTTAATGATTCTAATGTTGCCATAAGTGAACTTTGCACATATATAAACATATAAGTAATGATGCATCCCTTCTTTGAGATGGCGATAAAATACATCCGGTCCCAAGGCCTCTGACCGGGAGCTTTTGAGGAGCGTGGAACCTTCTCAATTTTTTGTTGTTCCCAGGTTTATCCTTACTCGGGATGGTAGCATATGTTATGTCCCCAGCTATGAGGAATTATAAACCCCCAAACGTGGGTCAAAATAATAAAAAAAGTGTAGAAATGCATTTTTATAATGAAGCTGCCAGCAATACATTTTAAAATTTACCATCAATACGTTTTTGTAAAAATAATATTACCCATATATTTTTGTGAGAAAAAATATTGCCAGGAACATATTTTAATATAAAAAAATATTACCAGCAACATATTTTAATATAAAAAAATATTACCAGCAGCATATTTTAATATAAAAAAATATCACCAGCAACATATTTTAATATAATAAAATATTACCAGCAACATATTTTAATATAAAAAATATTACCAGCAACATATTTTCATATAATAACATATTACCAGCAACATATTTTCATATAATAACATATTACCAGCAACATATTTTAATATAAAAAATATTACCAGCAACATATTTTAATATAAAAAATATTACCAGCAACATATTTTAATATAAAATATATTACCAGCGACATATTTTAATCTAAAAATATTACCAGCAACATATATTGATATAAAAAAAACATCGTATCAGCAATACGTTTTTGAAAAATTGCCAGGAATACATTACTAATGCTTCCAAGAAAATAAAAATTCGGCATTAAATGACCCATACAGATTTAATATGCCGTTAAACAAACAAATCAAATATGGTTGTTGCAAACACATGTAAAAAGAGTGAGATATTCCAAAGAATATGCACACGCAATTATAAGTCAATCAATCCGAAAAGTATTGAATGAAGTGGCTATGGGATGAAAGATGAAAGATTAAGCTTAACAGTGTCCATTAGTAAGTTGGAAGATTAAGCTGAACAGTGTCCATTAGTTAGATATCGGGGAAAAAAAGGCTTTTATAAGTAAAATACGTCTTAGGCGACAGGTTTTATGTTCCATGTGGTACGGTCGATCAGAAGGAATTATTGGTTTCTAAAGTAACACGACACTCAATGAATTTGAAGTCTTTTCATCTACTGCTGATAAAGCAGAATTCATTGCGGTTTCATTCTCTTCCAACTCTACACTCGACACATCTGGCTTATCTTTGCCTGATTTTCAACCGAGAGCCACTTCTACTGTGATATATATATATATATATATATATATATATATATGCATGTATATATATATATATATATATATATATATATATATATATATATATATATATATATATATATATATGTATTATTTATTTAAAATATGATTCAACGCTACATAAGGGTTCTCATGTTTCAAAACAAGAGCCGAAAACTTCAATATAATTATTTGAATTAAATTGAATTAAAGTACTAAGCTCTGTTCCATCTTCAAGCGAAATTTTTACTGGAATAACTTATTCCTGAAATTTACGCGTTTTATAAGCATATTCATTATTGAAAATAAGGTTACTATGGTAACGGCTAGAGCAATTCTTTAAAGAAAAGGGGCGTAACGGTTAATAATTTTAAAAATAATAACAAAAATACTAAAGAACTTTGGATTATTTACCTAACGAGTTCTTTCCGATTTTCTATATATTTTTACACACACACACACACACACACACACACACACACACACACACACACACATATATATATATATATATATATATATATTACATGAATCATTCATACAAATTAGTGAAGTTAATGATATAAATGGCGAGAATACATCTTCGCAAACAAATTTATTAAAATTACATTAACCCACGAACATCTAGGTGAATGTTGTGATCCCTGTTTTTAATAAATTCTACTTGTATAAGGTCTTTTTTTGCTAGTACTTTCATCTGTTCATACAGACATCATCAGGCATGGAAATTGATTTGTTTTTTAAATACATCCGGGTAATAATGGGACACAAAAGATTAGATGTGAGTCGAAATATGTTTTTTTAGAAATGTGTTATTGTTAACTAAGAAATTCTGGAGCGTGCGGTCGTAACGTTAAGGTTGAATTTTTTTAAAATAGAGTACGTTTTTTTCACTAATATGGTAATTGGAGAATTCTTTTGTTGTAGTAGATTTTTTTCAGTCTATGTGGCATGAACTAAATTGTTCAATAAATAGAGCAATGTCGCAGCTATCATCCCAGAAGTTGACCGTCGGATCAGTTCTTTTTAAATCAAATATGTGGTACAGTTCAATTTATATTACATGAATCATTTATACAAAAAAAAAACAGATTAGTGAATTTAATGATATATATATATATATATATATATATTTATATATATAACTCAGTCCATAGTTTCTACTATCATCGCCAAACCTAGACATGCGGACTTGATAGTGTCCCTGCGTTTGTTCTAAGGAAAGAAAGTGCTCCAAAAATGCTTTTGTTCTCTCTAAAATTATTAACAAATACTTTGCTACTTCTTGATTTGCAGCTTGTTGGATATTTCAACAGTATGTCTGTCTTCTTCAAGTTATGCTTAAAAATTGTATACAAGTATATATATATATATATATATATATAAAATTCTAGTAAAATACATCTTTATACAAACGTGGTTTGTCAAACAACACCAGTCAAGTCGATTTAATCAGAAATTCAAAGAGAAACACCACGATATCTTCCTCCTTTGGATTTCCTGCCTTTAAGAACCTTTTGGCCATTCAAATTAAGATCCTTACTAGTCTCTGATCAACTCCAAGTTGATCAAGCATTTCAATTCCAACGACCATCTTTCAGATAAACAATTACGCCGTTATGTCTTATCGTTTTACTGTTTGAATGTGTCGATGCAACTGTATGCTCTATCTTAATAATTTTTTTTATTCGCACTTCTCGCCTGTGGAAATCTCTTGGTTACTTATTTACTTGCCAACTACGACCTTTAAGAATTTAAAAAGAACGTCAGTCGCCATTTTTTGTCTTCCTGAACCCTATTCTTTTATTGATGTTTCTCCTCGCTAAAGTTTCTCGTTTCCTTTCATTCCAAGTAAAACTCTTGCGTCTTAGTGGTAAATAAAGACTTGTTGTGGTGAAATCATAAAAAAAAAGATACAAATGAGAAGAGACGGAAAATATGATTCTCTGTGATGACTGAAGTGTTCTCGATTAGCGAAATGTATAATTATGATAACTAAAACGAAAACTGCTCAAGGAATATTTAGAACTATAGTTTTGAAGTATCAACTTGAACTTTTGACTGTAGCTTATTTTTAAGGTGACGTCTTAAGCACAGGTGTATATTATATGACAAAAAATAATATACTCTCCGATGGACACACGCATCACGAATAAGAAGGAAGATGGTGATGTTTAGGATTAAATCTAGATAGCTCAGACTTTTCTATATATTTTTGGCATATATTCTCTGCTTCTAGTCTTAGATCTGTTCTAATGAAATAACAATAGTTAATACTTTTAAGCGACTCTAGCATAAACAAATATCGAACATTATAGCTTTTCAGGTAAAACACCATGTAACGATTCCGGACTGGGTTGCAACAGCTTGGTGTGGCGAAAGGTTAATATTCAAGCATTATGATGGGATGGAGAAAAGGGTCTCTCAGATGATTGACAGAGAGCAGTTTCATTTTGGAAGCATTAAAATTAACAGGCTATTTCCCCAGTTAACAACAGATTGTAGGTTATTTTTCAGAGCGGCTTCCAATTTTATCATCTCGAACTGATCACACAATCTATCAGGTAGGAGTTAATTCAGTATCTGTCTATATTTCTGAGATGAGTTATTATGTATACTATTTACATTATTCGGACTATTGTCCTCATCTTTGTCGCCATATTTATTACAACGTTTCGGTCGTTGTACGCTTCGGCCTTCAGGTGGTTGGAATGTTGTCATTCCAATCACCTGAAGAAGGCCGGAGCGACAAAGATGAGGACAATAGTCCGAATAATGTAAATAGTGTGAGTTAATAATTGTATCAAGCATAGATAACGAGTTGAGAGCTGATGACATCAGGAATGTTATTGATGGAAATTAGGAACATCGTAGGTCCGAGGATAACGCCCTGGACCCCTGCATTAATACAGAAATGTCAAGTTACGTTTACGACAATTTTCATTTCGCGATTTGATGAGAAAGATTGAATCCCAAAACGCCATATGTTTTCAACTTGCGAAGAAGACCGCCAAGCTAAACCCTGTCAAATGCCTTCGAGATGTCCAAAGTAACAGCCCGAGCTTCACCATTGTTATCCAAAGCTTGAGAAACTCTTTCAGCAATAATCAGCATTTGATCTAGACAAGCGAAAGCCATTAAGCTCATCTGAGGTCTTGTGATATGAGATGCATGTCCAATTCACGGTGGAGTAATGGATAGCGGCTCGGATTGAGGAATCGGAGAGACAAGTTCGAATTCCAGTCTAATCAATTACATTCACTTACGTGCTAATAATCTTGGAAAAGGTATGAATCATCTTCTTCTCCCCCCCCAGCTATGGGTAAATAGCAGAACAGACTGGGTTCTATAGCCTTGGATGGCAACTGGTCTACGGCAGAAAGAAATGGCAATCTACTTTGGGAAAAAAAATCTGCACCGTCAGTCATGCATCGAAGGATACATGATCGCCTAAGCGTGTATCACGCATGGCACATAACTGACTGAGTATATTGATAAAAATTGGTACATGCCTAATAGGCCGATAGTTGAAAGGTTCACCTGAGTACTTAAAGACTGGAACTACAGAAGAGGTTTTCCAACAGGCCGGAAACGAAAAGCAGCCAGGCATTTATTGTAGAGTTTCGAAAGAGCAGGGGCTAAGTGAGGAGAACATTCCTTAATGTCTATTGCAGGGATGCAATGAAGCCCATTTGTGGGGGTTCAGTTTAGAGATGATAGTAGAAACCAAGGAGTAAGTTATATGCACTTCACTCAACAGGGACACAGTCCTAAGAGGGAAGTCAGGGAAAGATAACTCAGCTGAGTCACGAGTAGAATTAGGAGTGTATGTACGTGCCAAGCATTCTGGTTTATTGGCAAAGATTTTAATTTAATTCTTTCTTTTATTAAATTAAATATCCATTTTTTTTCTCTACAAATTAATTTCCAACAATCTTATGCTTATAAAAATATGCGCGTATCCTTTCTTTCTTATATAATCATTTTATTCTCATAAGAAAAATCAGCCTCTCTGATAAATCTGTTTCTTTCGTCTACCATCGTAATGAAAACGTAATTGTCCATTAAGTGCCCGAGGCAATGGCAGGGCATAAGGGACATAAAATGAGGAATGCTCATAATTTTAACAGAGTTCTTATTGAATAAACCAAGTGCATCTTTGATATAATCCGATATCTCTTCTTGCATCAATATCATCGTTATATTTAATGCCAGTAAGATTGCTAAGAGGAAAACATATTTATATTGACACTGTTTATTTACAAGGTGAATGCTGTCAGCAAATATTTCTCATGTTCGTTGTGTTCTCTATTATATGTTGAACAAACCTTTTGCACCTTTTAGTAAAGTTTTCATTATTTATCGAGAGAATTTCTATATCTGCTTCATTTTCAATAAATAATATGTTAAATGTTTGACACTATTTCTCTGTTCCAAGAAAGGAATGCAAAAAAAAAAATCTAATATGGGATTTTAGGGAGATTTTTTGATCTTTATCACGCCGAGATATTTTCAGCAACCTATTATGTAAAAGCTTTCAAACATTGGTAGCTCAATAATTCAATTTGACACCGATATATAGAGTGTCAAAAGAAACTCTATATTTATAATTGTTAAGTAAACCTAAAGAGCCAGACGATCCGCGTAGGTGAAACCTAGGTAGGTTTGTCTGGCTCTTAAGGCTTACTTAGTTTGCTCTACTTAGTGTATTGAGCACTTTGCTTAGTTATTTTTACTTTACTCGTGTCGGGTTTTTTTTTTCTGAAATTAGACTCTAGACGATTATTTTCGCTGGAGGTACATGTTCTTAGTTCTTTCTTTTTTTTTTTTTATCCTTTTTCCCCCTTGGGTATTGGTTTGTTCATTGACAAGCGTAAACACCTAGGGTTTTGCCGGACAAGTATAGCTGCTTATATTTATAAGTTTATTAGTATTATTTATAATTGTTAATGACTTTATTAATTACTAGCAGTAGAGCCCGGCGTTGCCCGGGGATGTAACAGTAAGAGATAGATCAAGTATCGACCATCATAAAGACTGAAAAATAAAATTGACAAAGATTATTGTTTAAGGTTGACGGACACGCATGTCTTAATTAGTTTTTTTGTTTTTTACGAATTGGTCAAACCCAAACTCAAACAAAACATTGTTTTCAATCGTTATGAGTGTACCGATTGAATAGAATTTTATTATAAACAATTGTCTTGTAAATGGAATTTTAAAGCATTCTGAATGTAAAATAAAAGAAAAAAAGTGTGCAAGACAATAAGAAACACTACCTGCCCCCCAAAGTGAAGTTTTGTTGAAATCGGTTGAAAAATGTAGGAAATGCGATCCTATATATAAATGAACACACACACACACACACACACACACACACACACACACACACACACACACACACACACACACACACAGACACACACACACACACACACACACACACACACAACCTGGATTTTATAATAAGTATAACTCGATATGAGTTGTCCCCCTTTCATTCTGGCGACAGTGATGCCTCTTAATCGTGTTTTCAAGTTGATTTCATGCAAAAACAATTGCGTTTTTCCAATTTTTGGCGCTGTCAGAACCACCGCAAGGTAATTTTACGTAGTACTGTGAAGTTTTGTTGAAAATCGCTTGAAAAATGTAGGAAATCCGATCCAATATATAAACGTACAAACACACACACACAACCTGGGTTTTATAATAAGTATGATCAATCGGTTCTTATAAAACATATTTTATTTTAATAACATAATGGCGGCCGTACATTAAGTTTGAAAAGTTTACCTTTTGCACATTTTTTTTTTAATCCGGATGTTGAAGGTATACATGTTCGATGGCTATATTTTCTTTCTTTTTTTAAGCATTTCACTCCAAACAAGACGGGAGTGCCGTGAGTATACAAGGGATGACATATAATATAAGTAAGGGAACAGACTGGGTATAGGAGGGGGTGTCGAGGAAAGGACAAAAACAAGAACAGGGATCAAGGCATCTGAAGATGTCGATTGACATTACATTTAAAATTTTGAAGATTATAGTTATGAGGGAAGCAAGTGAGAGGAAGGGTGTTCCACGGTCGGGAAGTGCGAGAGAAGAAGCTGTTGGAGTAGAAGTGGAGGTTACATTTAACTGTTTCAATAGTAATCTACAACAGGTATCGTACTTATCAGTTTGGAATGACAATTTCTGATGTTTTTTTTTATATCGAGTGAAGAACAAGGTCTTATCAACACTGCCCTTCTGCCATAGACTGTCACACTTTATATGGGGGGTGTTAACTGAGAATCTTCAGACAGTGCCAGACGCTGTGCCATTCTAGGCTATTAGTCACTTTAAAATTAAAAAAAAATAGCTATGAAATTATAGGGTATAAAATTCTGTTTCATGTAAATGTGGTGATATTAAAAGAAATAATTATAAGTAATTTTACGTAGGGAGTTTCTTTCCATCCATCCTGTACATATTAAAATTTGAAACACTTCACTTTTTAAACATTAAATTTTTTTAAAAATAGTTTATTTTAAAACATTTTAGATATAAACGAAATTACTTGAAATATATTTTGAAACATGAAGCTGTTAAATTTTAAATGTTTATAATGTTTTCGAAATATTTAAAAAAAAAAAAATTTAGACTTTTTAAAGACATATTGTATATTTTATGGATTCATTCCTTAATTATAAGTGTGAGTGACCGCCTTTCAGTTGGCCGGCAGTTGAATTTGCTTCGTTGTTTTCACTTTTCTCGACGATTACAATTAATATACCAGTACAACTAATTGGTACATGCTATTTATTGGTGATCTCCGTTATCTAATGACTAAACATTCTGTTTTGGAACTGTAATTCTTGATTAACTGAACTTATTAACATTCATTAACATAATTGTAAAATCTGCAACTATTTTTTACACATTTTTTTTTTTTTTTTTTTTCAGTTTTCGTTTCATAGACTTCCTTTTACGTCGTTTTTTCTTCCGAAAATATTAACCATATTGTCGAAAATTCAAGCCGTAGAAAATTATAATTGTGTTCATTTCGCTGTTAATTAAACAAAATCAATATTTAATTAGCGCTAACTTTGTTTATTCCCGGCACAAGTACTAACAATTAAAACAAAACATGACAGGAGACAGCGTCAATGTATAATTATCACCGTTTATTTAGAAGTTCATTTTGAAAAATTCATTTCCCTGTTCACAATTTATCCTTTTCACGAAAACAAATTGGGCATATAAAAACATTCGCTTCTCAAACACTAACCGTCCGCCTTCTGATGACATTCTTTTGATTATGTTTTGCATAGGCAGTCTAAATAAGAAGTAAGAGATATTTTTCAACAACTACTACTACTACTAATAATAATAATCATAAAGATAGTGTTTGACAATGTTCAGCCATATTTTGATATGTCAGTCTTCAAGTTATGCTTAAAAATTGTATACATCTAAAAAGATATTTAAAAAATCTACAAAACATTATCGTCGTCACTCGCTCGAATCCGAGCATTGGGATCATCATCCTATCTTCCTACTCCTTTTCTCTTCCCTGGTGGCGGTGACGCAGATGGCTGTGAATGAAACAGAGTTTGACGAGGCCATTCGCGTGAATTTGATTTTGGTGGTCAAATGGAGAAGCCCATACTCTTGGCCAGAAGCGCATCCCTCGTGGCTCAAAGCGGATTGAGACAAGCAAGATCTGGCAAACCTAGTACCAAGGTCTGTCAAGGTCTGCGTTGGTCACGCCAACCCGACAGGCGCAGCCCTCTTCCAACTCTTTAGCCGTTGAGAGTGTGTAGGTCTTTGACGTTGGGTGTCTTCGGAGGTTGTTCGCGCTCGGTCTGCTCTTTGCTCATTGACCTTACCGCCATGGTTGGCGCTACAGGAGTTGGAACTCCAGACACCTTCGCTCTTGGGGTCACGTGGACAAATAAGTCCTCTACCATGACAAAAAACTACTATATATATTTTATACTGGATGTCGGAGTGATGTAACAATAAGTCAAATGTACCACTTTGACTAATAATTACTTTAATGGCAATAATACAAACGAATCAATAAATAGGAAAATAATAAAATTATAAGATTATAAATCTTTGTAAAAACGTCGCCTGTCTTGAGAAAACGGATGTAATAGTAATCAACGCGTCAAAACGAATGTAACGCAGCCAATGTGAATGGCATACAACTGAACATGCATAATATGATGGTGGTCTTCTTCATCTTGGAATTATCCGTTAGGTGAACAGATATTAATAGGAAATAATCAAAGAGCTTAGTATAAAATTTACGAAAAATGCCATGTTATTTTCTTCATTTCCCCGGGACGGAAAGTTAATAATCTGCATACGTAACTATCCTCATGCGTAGTGTGTAAACTACTCTCCCTTTCTCTCTTTCTTTCTTTCTCTCTTTCTTTCTTTCTTTCTTTCTTTCTTTCTTTCTTTCTCGTGGTTTGTAACACCCTATATATCATCTCTCAGTTGCGTCTCTGTCCTTGGGCAGAGTGCACTCAGGGGCGACTCCGTCAAAGGACAGAGTTTCAACTAAGGAAAATTATACTGAGAAGTGCCAGCCCTGAGGGGCAGCTGCCAGAGGCCGTACCCACTCCTTGAACTAGAGAGAGGGATCGGTGCACGCATTGAGGCCAGCGCAAGCGAAGGTTGCGGGGGCTCGGGGAATTTTTGTTTCTTGCCCGGGTGTACGCGTTTGGGTTCTCCACATTAAACCCACCTTGTGTCACAACCTTGCCTCCTTGGGGGTTGAATAAATACAAACTATCCTCATGCGTTTTAAGGGTCGAAAGGTCGGTAGAATCTGAATATGTTTTTCAGAATGTGCACCTTAAGATGTTCGTTGAATTTACAGTCGTTTGGAATAAATATCCCTCAAACTCCGTTGATGTCACATTGTTGTGTTTGACATCATACTTGTGGCTATTGAATCTTTTATGTAATTTTTCCGTTGTGAAACCAACATAAATCAAGTCATGTTTGGTACACTGGGCGACGTATATTAAATTGAAATCCAGTAAAATTGTCACCTTCTGAAGAAATCATGATGTTCCTCTTTGAATTTCTGATAGAATTGATTGACTGATACTGTTGCACAAGCGACGATTTTACAAAAACTTATAATCATACTTATTATAAAACCCCGGTTGTGTGTGTGTGTCTGTACGTTTATATATTGGATCGGATTTCCTACATATTTCAACCGATTTCAACAAAACTTCACAGAACTACGTAAAATTACATTGCAGTGGTTCTGACAGCGCGAAAAAATTGGAAAAACACAATTGTTTTTGCATGAAATCAATTTGAAACCACGATTAAGAGGCATCACTGTCGCCAGAATGAAAGGGGGACAACTCATATCGAATTATACTTATTATAAAACCCAGGTTGTTTGTTTGTGTGTGTGTGTGTGTGTGTGTGTGTGTGTGTGTGTGTGTGTGTGTGTGTGTTCATTTATATATAGGATCGCATTTCCTACATTTTTCAACCGATTTCAACAAAACTTCATTTTTTTGGCAGGTAGTGTTTCTTATTGTCTTGCACACTTTTTTCTTTATTTTTACATTCAGAATGCTTTAAAAATTCCATTTACAAGCCAATTGTTTATAATAAAATTCTATTCAATCGGTACACTCATAACGATTGAAAACAATGTTTTTGTTTGAGTTTGGGTTTGACGAATTCTTAAAAAAAAAAACTCCCCCCCCCAAAAAAAAAACTATTAAGGCATGCCTGTCCGTCAACCTTAAACAATAATCTTTGTCAATTTTATTTTTCAGTCTTTATGATGGTCGATACTTGATCTATCTCTTACTGTTACATCCCCGGGCAACACCGGGCTCTACTGCTAGCGTTTTATATATTTTTCTAGATTTCTTTTATATATTTATACTTGTATACAATTTTTAAGTATAAGTTGAAGACAGGCATATTGTTGAAATATTGTTCAAAATTGTCAAACATAATGTCTTGTCTTTCTTTAATCACGATCTTCTAAAAGTTTTCAATAAATATTGTAAAAGTTACGTCAATCATATTGTTTAATAATAATAATAATAATAATAATAATAATAATAATAATAATAATAATAATAATGAGAAGAAGATAATAATTACTGAAACACACAAATTTAACAAAACAAGTAGGAATGTAATTAAAAATGAAGACAAATCATAGTATAGATTAATAGACTATTACACTGGAATTTCAAACTTTACCATCTCCCTAAAATCCGCAAAACAGGCAATTATTTCAGGAATAGAGAGCACTTCCAACAAACTGGTAATAGCCATAACAAAAATTTAGCCCCTCACCTTAGAACAATCAGTCCATTTCATATAAAAACTGTAGGCAACTTAGTTGAAAAACTAAGGGAAACAAATATGACTGATAAACTAATGGCCTGTATAGATATAAAATCACTTTACACTAATGTCTTAGTAGGAAAATGCTTAAATCTCTTAAAAAATGCATCAAACACAATCCAAGAGGAACCTTTCCCTACCAATAGCTAAAATAAGAAAAAAACTGCCGTCTCATCACAAATCAATGTTAATTCACATTTAATAATTTTTATGAATAAAAATTTGAATTAACAATGGGGTTGCCTCTTAATGGAGTGATGGCATGTATTTTCACAGAATTTCTCGAATCTGATATTTCCAAAAGATTTTACTAAAACAATCAACATATTTCCGGTATAGTGATGAGTCTCTATTAATATATACCCGTTATAAGGATTTATCGGATCTTGTAGATAAAATATTCAATGGAAATTTACATACGAAATGGAAGAATACAATACTTTAACTTTCCTAGATATCTTGCTATACAGCGTTGCCGGCAGCTTAAAATTAGTTTCCATCAAAAACCAACTGATAAAACTAACCTAATAAATTTCTATTTCATCATAAGAACAAAATAAAATACGGAATGATTACCAGATTATAGTTAAGAGCACTCGGAATTTGCAGCCCTCAATATTTACACGAATAGGAAAAATAAATAGAAAATATTTTTAAGACACCGATGCCACAGATATTTCATATTCAATGCGAAACAAAAGGCTCATAAAATATTCCAAAATAGTGGCTCCTCCTGACAAAACCAACGAATAAAAAAGTATATTGTTCTACTCCTTAATTCTATCACAATTACATTTTCTTTACTAATGTTCAGCTAATACAAGACTCAAGAGTAACTCAGGGTAGATGATTACTCTGTGGAGTTGTATAAGTGCAAGAAAGTGCAAAAAGTAAAGTTCTTGGAGCGTTGCGTGAAAGATAACAGCTAATTCTTCAAGATTTAATAAGTGTATAAAAGTCAAAGTCCAACCGGAAGCATTAAAGGTATAATGTGGATGTAGCGTTTAGAAGGACCGGAAATCCAATCCTAAACTTCTAGAGATAAACACCTACTGCTGTTCAAATGACCGGCGAGGAGATTGAAGAGAATTTAAAAAAAAACAACAATCCCAAATTTGAAGCAGAGATTGACTCGATCCCCTATAAAAATTGGCAGAATTAATATATTGGAAAAACTTCAAGAAGTTGAAATATTATATGACTATGAGAGGGATATTTTACAAAACAACACATTAACAGATGCTCACCGTAACGAGACTGACCATATAAAAAATGAATATCTAATTAAAAGAGAAAACAATTCCCTCAGATGAAAATGTGTAAAAAGTGCATTAATCGCTACTTCATCGACAATAAATGTGCTTCCAGCTTCTCACAATGTTTTAACATTCTTGATAGATCTTATCGTATCACAAAGTGTGATATTTAATAACAATGATGATGGAAAAAATAGAAAAATAAAAATAATCTAAGTAAAATTGCCTAGATTATATTCCCAAAACACATAAAAAAATGAATAATTTTTTCTCTACATTTAAATTTCCCAGCTTCCCTGGTTCGTGCGCATGTCTAGTTGCATCGACGTAAACAAACTTAGTCCGACGATGTCCTAAATAATACAACGCATCACACGAAAACTTTTTCCCATTTGTCATAGATATTTCGCCCGCCTCCTCCCAATCCTCCCACTCCTCCTACTACTACTACTGATAATGGAGTGCTTCCCGTTTCTGAGGAGACGCATCTGCTTGAAAATCTATTTTTCCCTTGCATATCCTGCGGGTCAATGACTTTTTCTAGTAATGACTACCAAACATTTGACACTGATATATATATATATATATATATATATATATATATATATATATATATATATATATATATATATATATACTGTGAAATGGATTAAATCCAGTATATTTGAATTTGTTTTGCTTAAGCGTTCTTTTAGATGGATCCTCATTTTCAACTAAAATGCACTATTTATTTAATTAAACAGTATTTTTATTTAATTACATTACCGGCTTGAATATTCGAGAAATCTTGTCAAAAAATATTCGTCATCCTGCAGGATATATTTTGACAAGATTTCTCGAATTTTTAAGCCGGTAAAAGTAATTAAATAAAAAAAAAATACTGTTTAATTAAATAAGCATATTTTTTGCGAGTATGAATATCCACCTTAAATAACGTTTAAGCAAAAAAAATATATATATATATATATATATATATATATATATATATATATATATATATATATATATATAATTGTGTATTTAGGCAGCAATCCTTCATTTATGCATGTTTCATTAAAAACGACTGAGAGGGTACTATGGTTAATTTTTTTATGTAATTTTTATTGTGTTTGCACAAGAGCTTTCCTTTATAGAAACAGAGTGTGTAGAAACTGTCCAAATATTCTATAGTTCCGAGCGCTTTCATCTGTACAGGGTGATTTTATTTTTCAGTTTAAACGCGTGTATGTGTTATGTCTATGCTTTTAGTGTGTTATAGAGGTGTTTTATTTTCCGAACACGGTTAACACATTGTGACATTATTCTTAGGTAATATTGTTAAGTATTTTTGCTTTTTTGTTATTAGGACTTCCATTATTTTTAATCTTTTTTTTTAACAAGTATATATATATATATATATATATATATATATATATATATATATATGATAAGCAAATATAAATGGATATAAATCCGACAGAATGAAGAAAATATCTGGAAAAACAAAACAAAAATCCTTAAAATGCGATTATGTTGTTTTAATATGAATGAAATGTCAACGTCTGACGTTTCGGTTTAATAACCTTCTTCAGGACAATATTAATTAAAAATACAATTAACATAATCAGTATAACACGACGAAAACGATGGACATAAAAACAAGTCTTATCCAAAACAAATAAATGAAAATTTTTAAATGATCAGCTTTCCGTTTGAGCGTGGTCACGTTGTCGTCAAATGGGCGACGCTTTCAAAACGTATTCTTAAAATTTTTATAAATTTGATTCCGATGGAAAGATTTTTCATATATACAGTTCGTTAGAAAATCTTTTCTGTTCTTGTAGGAATACGCGGAGACTAGTAGATTCCTGTATCTTCGGATAAGCATGCAGTCCTCCATGTAATAAAATGAATTCAGGTTTGTATTTCCAGTGGACAGTATGATAAGCAAATATAAATGGATATAAATCCGACAGAATGAAGAAAATATCTGAAAAAACAAAACAAAAATCCTTAAAATGCGATCATGTTCTTTTAATACAAACCTGAATATTATATGAACACAAAAGGGACATTTTACAAAATAACACATTAAACGAATTAGTTACTCACTATAATGAGACTGCGGACGATTTTGATTTTTTAAAAATACAACTCTAATTATGTACTTTATTTACATTATTCAAACTATTGTCCTCATCTGTGGTCAGCCACACCTGATTTTTCCACTTCCTCTCGTGTTAGAGCGTTCTGGTGTTCTTGAAGCCTTATCTTAAGGGGGCGGTCTGTCTCCACTTCATATTTCTTTCCGCAGGTTCTCTAATTATAATCGAAAACAATTCACTCGGAGGAAAATATTTAGAAAATGCTTTAATCGCTAGATCATCCGCAATAAATTTGCATCCATGTTCTTACAATAATTCGCCGTTTTTTATTGTTATTATTATTGAGAGAGAGAGAGAGAGAGAGAGAGAGAGAGAGAGAGAGAGAGTGCAGAACTTTAAGAAATTGATGTTAGTGTTAAAATATACGAACCCCAATATAACTATCGTGACAGCCACATCTGTGAGATATGGTGAGAGGTTTTGATAATAGTAGTGTTGAACCTTGCAGTTGTGTACCAGTTAAGTAAACATTAATGTCTAATAATTCATTCCTCTAAGCACGTCTCCGATCGTGGATATATCCTCTTAAATATCGATATATGATCCGCAAATCTCCTTGGAAACCCCATCCTCCAAACTTAAAAAATAAATACACCCCACTCGACACCAAGGCCATTTTTCTCCTTGCATGTATTATTTGAACGACTTTGGCATTTAACTGGAGTTGTTGCTTTATAGATGTTCGCCATCGTCGTCCAACCTCAGACAGATGAAACCTTTTTGCAGAATATTTGCCATTCTAAGCAACGCAGACTTCTGAAGCAAATGGATACAAGTTTTTCCCCCGATTTTATCAATGTACGTCGTTGCGTTAAATCCGAAGAATTGGTGTTAATTTCTTTGACCATATTATTATGGTCAGTAGGCGCGTTATTATGGTCAGTAGGCGCGTTATTATGGTCAGTAGGCGCATCCAGTTCGACGAAGAGGTATTTTCTCGTTTCCTTGTCAACGATGGTGATCCCAGATTTGTTGGGCTCAAGAACGCCTTCTATTTGTGCTGCTGAAGTCCTACAAGATCTAAATTTGGTCGTGTTCGATTATCTCTGGCTTGTGGCAGTACTATTTCTAGTCGACTTCAAGGCTATATTTACTCCATAAATGTCAATACAGATAGTGGCTCTTGTATTCACCCTACACAAACATTCGTCAAGCGTTAATGATACCGTTAAGATTTTCCCCCTTTTAACCACACAGCCTGCACTTGTCCGAATGTAATTCATGTTAGACGTTCTTCCAGGCAGAATTAGTATTCAGGGTTTGGTTTTAGGTGCCTACTGATAGGCTTCATCGCGCGATTATCATCTAATAATTGTACTTCAGGTATTATGTACACTATTTACATTATTCGGACTATTGTCCTCATCTTTGTCGCAATATTTATTACAACGTTTCGGTCTTTGTACGCTCCGGCCTTCTTCAGGTGGTTGGAATGTCGAACTGAACCCTTTATTTCGCTCACTGGAGTAGACTGTTCTAGTTCCACATGCCATGTTTAATAGATGTCAGTTATTAGTTATCTTCTGTTATTTCTCCTCTCTAATTTCTCCACCGCCGTAACCGGATATTGAACTCACACTCGTTGGGTCCTGTCACTGGATTTAACCAGCACCTTTATCCACTATGCCATGTGTCCTTGAGTGTGAGTGCAATACCCGGTTAAGGCAGTGGACAACCTGGAGAGGGGAGTTAACAGGAGATAACTGATAAGTGTTAATCCCATGATAATTACTTTTATCCTATAAATTCTGTCCCTTAGAAGAGACTCAATTGTCGGATGAAGTTTTAGGACAGATCATAGAACAAAACACTTTAAATTCGTGCTAAACATTTAAACAACCTTAAAAAAAAAAAAGAAAAAAAAAGAATTCCCCATGTTTCTTGGGAGGGAGAAATCCAGTGATAGATCTTACCCAAAGCTCAGTAGGAAACAACTGTCCGGGGCACTCAATTCTGTCCCTTAAAGAGACTCAATTGTCGGGTGTATTTTAGGACATAGACCAAAACCCTTAAAATATTAACCAATAATTCCTCGCTCTGTTTTGCCGTCTGCCAATGTTTTCATCTTTTAATCCATAACTACAGAAAAGCTTTTTTTTCCCTGCTGCCTTTGATACTGAGCGAATAGCCTTTATTTTTTACCAAGCTTTTTATTCCTAATGTTGACAGCGTCTTACATAGCGATCGCCTAGTGGAGTCTCTATAAGATTTTTTATAAATATATAAAAAGTGTTCCAATAACTTGGACCGATTTTAAGCGTGAATTAAGTTTAAGCGCCTAATAATTCTTTCTTTTTCTTTCAGAATTAACAACTTAAGTCTTTGGCAATTCCAACCATGGAAAGATTAACAATCAAACAACGTGTTAAAGTTATCGAAGCCTATTATGAAAATGGACGTGCAAACAGAAATGCATTTCCGGCACTTCGCGATTTACTTTGGTCAACATAATGCAAGTGGAAACGATGTAACGTTGTTGTGGAGAGGTTCAATTCCTGCGCTCGATGACGAATAAAGGTGTCTGGATTTTCGGTCACATTCTCCTGCACTGCAGAAATGTTTTCAGCTGAACGGCGTAAACGAGCACGCAGTGGTGTTTTCACATCTGCCACCGACCCAATTTATTTGAATTTACGAACAATTTTTCCAATTGCACTCTTGAAACTTTGACACGCTGTTTGATTGTTAATCTTTCCATGGTTGAAATTGGCAAAAAACTTAATTTGTTAAATCTGAAAGAAAAAGAAAAAAATCATTAGGCGCTTAAACTTAACTCACATTTAAAATCAGCCCAAGTTATTGGAAGACTCTGTACAAACAGCAATCTATTGAATACTTGTAAAATGATATATCAACATAAATATAATTCAGTCAATTTCTCCAGAATAATATTCTATCGAGGATGTATTTAGTAGAATTGAAAGATGGCTTTATGAATTTGACACTTACAAGACAAAACGAAGACAAGATGTACAAAAGGAAACAATAAGTAATCGAACCTACAATTTTATGTAAATAAAACGCGAGATGCGAATAGGTAGAGATGGTGAAAAAAACAAAACTTACTCATAGCTATAAAGTTGTGGAGAGACATGATCGCCTATATCTTGAAGAGAGCCTGGAGTATTAAAGAATAAAAAAAAGACGAAGAAGATGAAGCAATTTGTGATTTAAACGGCGACGACTCAAGTCGATAGACATTTTTTTAAAAAGTTAATTACAATTCGTTAAAAATTAATATTTTTGAAGTGAGCTTTTGACATCCTTAAAATTTCATGAGGATGCAATTTTCAAGTGTGTGTAGAATTGAAGACGAATGGAATGAACTAAATTCTTTAATGAAGATCTTTGCTCCAAGTTTCTCGGATAGACTTTTATTCATATAAATTTGATAGCTTTACTGCTCTATTCTAAAAGACTTTTCCATTGGCTTTCTGTAAAGTTCCTCGAAGCTTGAATTAAAATGTCTATCCCATCTTAAGAATTCCTTTTTAATCAAGAACCTATACTGGCAGCAAACTAACTACGTACGCATAGAAAATTAGTTCAGCAGATATACAAAAATAGAAATAGGTTTAAGACAATGATATGTCTTCTCAAAGAACTTATTCAACCTACACAGCGATAGATTTTGAGAAGTTCTATTAGGATTTATTATTGGTGTTCACAATCTTAGCAACATAAGATATGCAGATGGCACAGTGTAGATAGCAGACGCAGTCAGTCAGTTACATGCTATGCATAATACACGCTTTGACGATCATGTATCTTTCGATAAATGACTGACAAGTCAGACTTTTTCTCTGCAGTAGGTTCTTTCAGCGGTAGACCAATTGTCATCCAAGGCTATAGAACCTGGTCTATTTACCCATAGCTTGGGCGAGAAGACGAGGATTCATACCTTTTTCAAGGGTATTAGTACGTAAGTGAATGTAATCGATTCGAGTGGAATTCGAACTCGGTTCTCCGATTCCTTAATCCGAGCCGCTATACACTACTCCACGTAGACACAGTAGGAAAACTATAAAAAACTGCTACATAATATAGTGAAGGAAATATTAATATGAAACATCAATTGAAAGAATACAGAATGCATGATTGTTAGCAAAAGGATCAGCCCAAAATGCAAATTACAACTCATACCAAAATCCAACAAGTACAAATATCTAAATAGTTGGGGAAGTGTTTTAACAGATGACGTCATGGCAATAAATCATTAAACTGAAGAGCAGCTTCATGCCAGACAGTCCTACTTGACAATCGACAATGCTTCACTTAAAAATAAAATGTTTTAAAGACTACTTAAATATTCCCTAACATTCGTAACAATAATTCAGTAGGAAACATGATCATAATTAATCTAGATGAAAATGGATAACAATCAAACCATATCATAATTATCAAAGTGTATTTATTTAAATATGTCCTACTGTAATGGGAAGGGGGGTAAATCAACTCAAGTTATTAAATTTATGGGTGGTTGCTTCCCTTAGTCGTTTTAATAATCATTACAAATAAAATATTTATCTACATTTAGACAAAATTAGTTTTTGAGCAAAATCAATCGTTTAATTAATCAGTTCCTATACTTCGACATTTTTTAGCGTGTAGTTTTATTTCTTCAAGCCTTTGATGTGAGGCACTCAGATAACTATTGTCTATTAAGTGATCGTCTTGGTTTAACTTGCACTTGAATTGTTGCTCATCTTTTTTCTCCCGAGATAAATTGTCATTTCATTGTAATATAAAGACCATAACATTTTTAACATGAAAATTTGATGAGCCAAAAGTGATTCATGTAATACCAGGAGTAATCAATAAATCATAGATACCATTGAATTTCTAAAATATATAAAAGGCAACGGAGCAATTAAACGGATCATTGGCCTCTATTTCAGTTGTGAAGTTTTTATTTCCGATTTATTGAAACTTAGATTGTTTCAAGTCTTTTGTTTCATTGCATCTCACTATTAAAAGTTTCTAACAATAGCAGTCGTTCTCGACGGAACAGATTCACTAGTTAATAATAATTGTTGACTGCAGCTAATAAAATTTAAGACGGAAGTAAAGTTTAATTAAATGGAGTTCAGTTTACATTCGAATATAAGAAACTAGACGTAGACGTGGTTTAAACTGAGGCAAAACACGTAGATATAATCTAACTACTTTTTTATTTCACTTCAAACACACTTTTACATTAGATTGAGAAAGCATAGATAAAAGTCCGCCCAATGCAAGGGCCAAAAATGTAGACACATGTAGGCCTTATGGTAGAGTCAAAAATATAGATATAGGTGCTGTTTACACTACAATCAAAACACAGTTTCGGATTACATTAGAGCAAAAAGTTCACACAGGTTTTGTTTATACTTGAGTTAAAAAGACAAACGTAAATGTGGTTTATATTTTCGTCGAAAGGTTAGTGACATCCTGTTTATAGTAGAATCAGAAACATAGACAATGGTCTATTTTCACATACAAATTTGATGGTAGTTACAAATAAAATAAAATTCGGAGAATTATTGTAAGTTCTTGAAGAAGATATTGGAATATTCTTCCACTTTTATGAGTTTGGTTTTAATAAGCAAAAATTCATAAGAAAGTAAGAAATAAAGAAAGAAAGGGGAAATAAATTCATTGATTGGTATTGAAAGCATTAAAACTTGTACACCCACCCAAGATGAGGATATCAAGATAAGGGTACAACAATTATGGTAGATTCTTGGACAATTTTGTTTTTAATGATAGACATCATAACAAAGAATCTTTTAGCTGAATAGCGTCTTCATGCCAGACAATTCTCATTGACATTCGGCACCATTTCATTCTCATTCAGTTATTCTATTCGGCATCATTTGTAGGCACCAAATTACTGAAATATCCCCTAAGCACTCAAAATATTAATCCAGTCAAAAGCATAGTACATCGTTAAGAGAAATGTATATATGAGAATGGATAACAATATTGCATGAAGATGGGCACAGAGAAAAACGATGCCCTCATAGAAGGAAGAACGGGCTGCTTAACAATATTCGTATTCAATGTAAAATTTATATTGCTATCTAATCAAATGAATCGGCAAGTGCCAGCGAACATAATATGCACACATATCTATCTATATCTCCATCTCTGAGATGAGGTATTATGATTACTTGCATTATTTACATTAGTCGGACTGTTATCTTCATCTTCATTGCCATATTCAGAACGTTTCGGAATTTCAAGCCAAACCCTTTATTTCGTCCACAGGGGTAGATTGCTCTAGTTCCACGCGCCATGCCTCTTTCGGATGTCTCAATTATTTCCTATTTATTCAACTCTCCATGTTTTGGGTCATCACTGCTGTGGCCTCGTATCAAACTCGCAAATCTTTGGGTCTAGTCACTAGGTCTAACAGTCTTTATCCACTTGTCCATGTGTCTTTGTGGACATTATGAATTTTTGGAACTTATAAACCAAATGTCTCAGTAACTATTTTATACCAGTGCTCATATTGCAATTTTTCTGTTTCTAATATTCCATTGTTTTTCCAGAACTTATATTGCAATTTTTGTTGTTGTTCATTGCTTTTCTCTAGCAATCCTTATTACTGGTTGCCATATTGTATTCATTTCTATGCTTGGTCGGCTCAGGATATTTTTGTGTCCTAACATATGTGCTGATTGCTTAAGTTTTCGTATTTTCCAGTGATGCTCTCTGTCTATTATTTTCAACCTCACCCCATCACTGGAAAATACGAAATCTCAAAGAATCAGCACATATGCTAAGCCACCAAAATCTCCTGAGCCGATATAGCATAAACGGTTCGGTTCGAATTTCCAATCACCTGAAGAAAGCCAGAGAATACAACGGCCTAAACGTTGTGAATATATTAATGAAGATGAGGATAAAAGTCCGAGTAATGTAAATAATGCAAGCTACACCAATATGATATCAGCTTTAACTTATTTTTTTACACAGTTGAGAAGCAATCTGTCAACATGCTAATATACTTCTTTGTTGTCAGAGTTAACCAAATTAACCTTATTGCTGAAGGACACTCGTGACCAATTTTCATTGGTTCAGAAAAAGTGCTGTTTTTTGCAAATACTTGTCTAACAATCTGGTGCTTGTCGATAAATTTTTGTGGTGGAAGACCATGTGTGAAACATAGCTTCACAAAAACAATAGAGTATTGTTTACCAAGACACTTTCATGTCAAATTCTTCTGTTACCTTTTGTCCGATGTTTAAATTTGTGTGAAAATGATTTATCCTGGAGAGACTTTGAATGACATAATTCTGCTGAGGAATCATTTTACATGGTGTTTTCGAATATGTTAAAGGAAACAGTATAATCGTAAATCTTTAACATTTCAAGAAGTACATATCGTAAATCCTATAAATCATTTCCATCCGGTCTATATCTAAGAGGGTAATGCCACTCAGAAAACATTTTTCCAAAGTAATGCCAATCTGTAGAAAAGCTTCCGTGTAGGCGCCACACTGAAGCCAAGGGTCGGTCGTTACGTGTTTCCCTTTATCCTCATAATCTTCACTTCCTACTTTGATTCTTAATACATGGTCACCTCAACGTTGAGTAATGGTTCTCTCTATAGATCAATTACGACTGAGGAGTGTGTGCTGTCCTCACTGGTGCGCCATACATTCGACCTTGTGCCACTTCTTGGGCTACTTCGACGCTTAGATAACCACCATAGGGTACCTCGACGTGGTGTAATGATTATCAAACTTGTCCAGCTAGAACAATTAGGAATGAGTAGTTAGTTCGATTCTGACTGGGTGCCCAATATTTTCGGCCTTGTGCCAAATCTAAGGAGGCTAAGAAAACCAGTATAGGAAACCTCGACGTGGTGTAATAGCAAGCATGTATTGCTAGAACAATCACGAATGAGTAGTGAGTTATACCCTGATTGGGTACTCTATACTTGAGGCCTTATGTCCCATCTGAACTAGGCTTAGATAACCACCATAGGGCACCTTTACCTTGTGTAATGCTTGTCTCGCTAGAACGACTACAACTGTGTAGTGAGTTCGATCCTCACAATGTGCCCTGTAATTTCGGCCTTGTGCCACATCAAAGGTGCGCTTGAAAAATAACCATGATACATATTTCGTTCAGTATTACCTTTTAACTTGAGCATTGAATTGGGTAATTGTATTTGACAAATCGACCGTGTCTCGTAGTCGAAAGGCAAACTTTCTAAACACTTTGCCACACACCTATCTCAATAATGTATATTACTTCGTAATCAAAAGTGAGAAAAGAAGTTATAACTTACAGCTAAAAGTTTTGATTAAAAAATAAATATAAAATCATTGTCAACAATTGGTAGTTACTAAGCTTATGAATATACGGTAACATATGTGAGGTTAGACTAATTATCGAGGTGTAAGATTTGCCGAGGCGAAAGTACTGGGGCTGTTGGGAGAGATAATAGACAGGAGAGGATATATATATATATATATATATATATATATATATATATATATATATATATATATATTATGAGGTTACGACTGTAATTTACGATAGATTTTCTCTAAATTCTGTTAAAATGAAATTTTATATAAAAGTTTCATTTTGAATTGCTACACATCGAATAAAATAATACAATTATTAAATAAAAAAAAATTAAATTAAATTTTACAATAAAAAATAAAAATGCCACCGAATTATGTTGTTTTTAGATTTATTACAGTTGTGTATCAGCCGATTGCTGAGGAACGAGATTTGCAATTTTGACAATATAAATATGAGTTGGATCAAATACAGATCAAATATGGATCGGAATCCAATAGAATAAGTTAGGAAACATTTATCAATCCAACATGTTTCACTTTTATTGAAACTTCATCAGTGAATGAGATATGGGGAAGAAAAAGAAAAAAAGAAATTCTGAGATTTGTTTTACTATTGTGTTCACGGGCATTCAACTTGTTAAACAGACGTTAATATAATTTGTAGCGTTCCTAATTCAAGGCGAGACAACGCGTTCATTCGAGTTTTCAAGAAATTAACGAATTCCAAGCATATCTGAAAAACCGTAAATATTGCTTTATGTATGTAAGTGTTTATTTCCAGTTTGTCTATATGCGATCCAGATAATAATGTATATTCGTAATTGTATGTATCTGTGTGTGTGTGTCTAGTACATATACATACGCACACACACACACACACACACATATATAAAAACATTTTTTTATGTTTATACGTTCCTTTTATAGATACAAATATTTAAGTAAATGTTCTGTTTATAATAAGCAGTATTAACAACATTTACCGGCCTGATGTCCGAGAAATTTTCATAGAAAATATGCGTCCTCCGAGAGGAATCGAACCTGTATCCTACACGGAACCGTAATATAGTCTGATGTGCCTTAACCGATTCGGCCACATTCGGGAGCGTTCGGTTAGCAACGTCGATTTTATTGTTTTTAAACTACAATTCCCAATGATTTTTCTCATACATTCATATCTGCTCAATGCGTATCCAAATATAAACAAATGACGTCACACATTATGAAATGGACTAAGTCCGACAATTTTAAGACATTTTCTTTTTAATTTTTTTAAGGCACGTCAGACTATATGACGGCTCCGTATAGGATACAGGTTCGATTCCTGTCGGAAGACGCATATTTTCTATGAAAATTTCTCGGACATTCAGGCCGGTAAATGTTGTTAATACTGTTTACTATAAACAGAGCATTTATTTAAATATTTGTATCTATAAAAAGAACGTAAAAATATAAACAATGTCTTAAAAAAATAATTGCCGGACTTTGTCCATTTCATAATATATATATATATATATATATATATATATATATATATATATATGCAAAATGCAAACTATTGTGTTTTATCAAAACGAAACAACAAGGAAAAAAATCAGCGGGAATATTTGTGAAAAAATAATGCTTTTAAGCAACCGCACTTTGTAATTACAATGCACAATAACACGAGATACAATATCTATTACTCATCATTTTAAATAAAAATATAATTTCTGATAAGTAAATTCAATTGTCTAATCAAAACACTGACGAGTGGATGTAATATATGCGAAACACTGAAAGTAGACGAAGAAAAAAGATAAGCAAACATTTAATTTTATTTATTCCCATCTTTCTACGTCTCTAAAATTATACCCAGATACACAACAATATACACAAACACACACTGACATACACACAGACATACACACACAGATATATATATATATATATAAGTGTGTGTGCATGTAAAACCTCAGTTATAACTAAAATACTAAAATATATATATATATATGTATGTATCTCTATTTCTGAAGAAATGACTTCATTCTTAAGCTGACATGACAATAAAAATGTTAAAATATTAAAAGTAATCGGTTATATATACACCCTTCTTATTTAATACATATATAATGCATCAATTCATCCTAAACTAAAATAATTTAAATATTACATGCATAAAAAAAAAAAAAAAAACATTTACTCACTTTCTTTTATTCGACATTAAATTACGTCACTTAGGTTCTTCCATAATTTACGTAGACCTTCGGATAACCAGATGAATATTTCTTACCGTCTCTTAAAGTAAAAATAAATAAATAAATAAATAAATTAAAAGCGGAGACCATTTTTACTTTTGTTTATGAACACGTGTCGCAAAATAAAACCCCTTAAATTGTTCTTAATAAAGTTCATTAGAGGACGAAAGGCGTTGGCTAAGATGTTTCCCTTTTCTCCTCATATATATATATATATATATATATATATATATATATATATATATATATATATATATATATATTAGTAGTAGTCTTATAAGTATAAGAAATGATAATCGTTCGGAAAACCTTCAGTGTTTTGATTTGCAAATAATGAAACCAATACCAAAGGGGGAAAAAAAAGGTATAAAAAAGAAAAGAACCAAGAACATGTACGTTAGCCGAAAATAATCGTCCAGCATGCAAGTTCAAAGCCCAAAGAAAAAATAAACCCGATACGAGTACGCAAAATAACTAAATAAAGTGCTCGATACAGTAAGTAGAACAGACCTAGTTAAACCTAGAGAGCCAGACAAACCTGCCAGGTTTCACCTAAACGGATCGTCAGGGCAGTCAGCTTACCTGACGATTCGCTTAGGTGAAACCTTGGTAGTTTTGTCTGGCTCTCTAGGTTTATATATATATATATATATATATATATATATATATATACAAACATATGTATGTATGTATATGTGTACTTACGTATGTTGGTATAGAGCGAGGGAGCGAAAATTGCCAGCAAAACAATATAATATACCCAGTTCCTGTAGAAACAGTAGATAACGAAGAAAAAGTAACTGAATGATCCTAGAAGCAGAGAAGAATGCACACAAATACATCCTTTGCGAATAGAACATGAATAGCAAACGAAAACTTTCTTAACAATATGAGAACCTAATGACAAAAGCAAAACGCATCTAAAATATCACGGAAAATATGGAAAGGCGTACAAGTCTATAACGATAAATCCAAAAGCTGTTAACTTTTTCTGGAAGAGAAAATAGCTATAATCAGCTTCATTAACAAAAAATATGTATTGAACAAATCAGACCATCAGATGTCATCTCAAATGCAGACACAAAAACAAACTCTGTTGCTGCTTTAACTAAAGTCCGAAAACTAAAAACAAATAACTTGTGAAACATCGATTAGAAAAATACAGATATGTGCTAAAAACTGAACGAAGCAAACAAATAAGATAACCAAATTTAAAAACAAAATATAATATAAATAATACATAAATAAACAAATTAAGTAAATGAATAATTCAATTATAACCGCGACTACGTAAATTTAATAATAATAATAATAACAATAATAATAATAATAATGATCGACAGCTAATAATCTATAATAATAAAGCGTATTGTACATCTCTCCGCCCGCTTTCTCATCTCGGTTAATCATAAACAACCTGAATTATCAGATAATAACTACTATAGTTACACGCGATTAAAAATTAAATAAACAACTCATTTAAAGTTAAATTTAAATATCGAACAGCGAGAAAGGTTTATACAAATTTAATTTCGCTTTTCGTCGCAATTGTAATTGATAACGTCTTCAGTTGGACGCGGTATTTTTCAAATCATTTTTCTTTTTCTAGCACGCATATGGTGACATATTCGAAATTTTATATAGTTCGTGTTCTTTAATGTCATTCAAGAGTGACTTGATGTGAAGGGATCATAAAGAATGGTGATTTTAAATAAACTAAAAATTACACGCAAAATAAATGCAAAAAAAATATAAGGAAATCAGTTGCGTATATGAAGAAAGATTATGTCGAATTAAGGTGTCGAATAAAGATAACATAATTTTATTATTTCAAAATTCTTATAACTTTTACGTATTTAGAACGCCGAAGGTAAAAGACCAGATACCCAAAAGCTCCACGCTGGAGCGAGACTAAAGTCCGCCCGAAGTTCGTCTTCTAGGCTAGTTAATGAATTAATACCCCAAAAATCAATAATAAATAATTAGTTAATATGTAAGAAACAACGCTGCACAATTCTTTGTCTGGCTGGTTGATTTTGTTTAGCACCATATCAACCTCTATGGCGTATTCAGTGCAAAAATCTAAATATTTTGAACACAGTTTTATGGTTTCAACTACAAATAATATTTATTGTTGGTCATTTTAATATAAATATGTATTGTTGGTATGTTTTTATATAAAAAAAATATTGCTGGTATTTTTGCTATGAAAACGTATTTTTATACATTGATAGTGATTAGTTTGTAGGTTCTTTATTTGTCGGGACCCTAACAGGTGCTACCACCCCGGGTCAGAGTAGACATAAATGTATTGATAATCGATGCAGAAAGGAAACGATGTAGATTGGTTGCGTATACGAAGAAAGATTATGCTGAATTATGCTGTCGAATAAAGATAACTTTATTGTTTCTAAACTCTTATAACTTTTACGTACATAGGACGTTGAAGGCCAAAGTGCTCAACATTGGATCTAGACTAAAGTCCGCCCGAAGTTCGTCTTCTAGACTAGTTATTGAATAAATACTCTACGTAATCAATAATAAATAATGAGTTAATATGTAAGAAAAAACGCTGTACAATTGGTTTGTTGATTTTGTTTAGCAGCATATCAACCTCTATGGGATATTCAGTGTTGTAATCTAAATAGTTTATACGTAATTTTATATTTCAACTATAGATATTGTGTATATAATTTTATAAGCATTTTTTATATATTTTTTATACATCATAAAATGTATTGTTCTTAATTCTACTATAAAATATCTTTTTATAGTATTTTAGTGTTGCATTGATTATCATTTTGCTATAAACTTGTACTGTTACCCATCTTATGAAAAAGGTACTGTTGATTTTTGTTTGGGAGTTACCAATAGCTGGGGCCATATCAGGTGCAACCGCCTCGGGTCAGTGTGGACCTGGGAACAACAGCAGGTAAGAAATGGTTCCATGCTCATCAAAATCTCCAATCTCCCCATCAGAAGCCTTTCTGTACATTAGATATAAAGTTCTCGCATCCCCAGTTCATAATTATTTCTTCGGAATAGGTAAGGACACATTACAGAGTGGATAAAGGCGTTGTTTAGATCCAGTGACAGGACCCAAAGTGTTGTGAGTTCAATACCTGGTTAAAGAAGAACTTGGGGATGGGAATTAACAGGAGATAACTGATAACTGACATCCATTAGACATGGCACGTGGAACTAGAACAGTCTACCCCAGCGAGGTTCAGTTCGACATTCCAACCACCTGAAGAAGGCCGGATCGTACAACGGCCGAAACGCTGTGATAAATATGGCAACAAAGATGAGGACAATAGTCCGAATAATGTAAATAGCGTAAATAAACAGGGCGTCTACTCAAATACGGGTATCCACTAAAAATAATAGTATGATAATTAATACAACTAAAAGTTTTGTCTCTAAGATTTTCTTAGATGGACACTCTGGTAATCAATCCGTCCATTAAGCATGTGGGTGTGTGCCTTTTCAAACTGATCTGTCTACCCCTTCCGTTTTTCACTGTTTTCTTTTCGAAAAAAGTGATACATCTGCTTTAAATTTCCTTCTTTCTTCCTGAATTCAGCTGACTTGCAGAAAACATATCTTCCGAATATTCTGTTGTTATATCAAACTATACCCCCCACGCCAAAGGGATACAAGTCGTACTTTTCACGCCCCGACTCATATACGCTTTCCTCATCCTGAAAGGAGGCAGAGCTAACCGACCCTATTTCTGTTTTTGTGTCTATATCAGGTTGGAGTAGAAGCGATAAGCGTTTATTTCCACATCCTTTTAGTTTTTTTTCTTTTGTTTTTCTCAATATTATAAGGAAGCAGACCATATTATTTTTACATTACAATTGTCTACTGATTAATCAATTTTTCCTAAAGATAACAGTATCTTTTCAGCTAAATACATTTAAATAAATTTGATCGAGACATAATTTAATATTTATAGGTGAAATATTGCATATTAAATTTACTATGAAAATATATGAAGTCATAAAATCGATCTCTAATATATATATATATATGAAATAAGTATATATATTTTTATATATCAGGAACAATACTGGTACAAAATGTATGACAAAGTGCAAAAAAGTTTTCCTGTGACGATTTTCGTCCTTGAGGTCTTCATCGGTTTTAATTTGTCATGTTGGTGCGACTGCACATGCACACGTACTAGAACTTTTAAATAAAAAATTATATGAACCCAAGAGAGACATCTTACAAAAGAATGCATCAAATGCATTTGTTGCCCAGCGTAAGGAGACTGACCATAATTTTAACATAAAATATGCTACTCTGATTAAAAGAGAAACACTACGACCTAAATGTCTAGAGGGTGCTTGATCGCAAGGACATCTACAGTAAATTTGCATCCGGCATCTTATAACATTTCACCATTCCTGACAGAACTTTTATTATCACAGTGTGGGATATTAAATAACAAAAAAAAAATGGAGGAAAAAGTATCTATATGAAATCATCTAGATTAAAAAAAAAGTCCCCAGCATCCGTTGTTTGTGAGCATGTGTCCTCGCATCAAAATAACAAGACGATGATGTCATATAGGACGAAACTGGTCACGACTTTGTCATACATTTTTCAATTTTCCATTTTCACTATATATATATATATATATATATATATATATATATATATATATATATATTCATGAATTATTCATACAAAAACAAATGCAAAGGTTAATGATTTAATTGGCGAGAAATCCATCGTCGCAAACAATTCAAATAATATACAAAAACCCCCGAACCTGTTGTGAATGAAAAGATCCTTGTTTCTATAAATTTCTGTTGCATTATTTCTTATTTTACTACAAGCATTCGTCTGTTCCTACAGATATCTTCAGGTATGGAATAGATGCTGTTCTTGTTTTTTCTCTCAGTAATAAGAGGACAACGAAAATATATGTATTGTTGTATCCGAAAAATGCTATTGGAAATGAGTTATTGTTTTGGAGCGTGCAGTAGCAACGCTGAGTTTGATTTTAAATTTTACAGTTGTGCGTTCTTGTACAAATATGGTGATAAGCGAATTTTTTACTGGTAATATATATGTATACTAAATTACATAAAGGTGAAATCCAAACTTACTTCATGAGTATAGAATATTTCAACAAACGCCGAATGCGTCTGATTTAAATAAATCAGACGGTTGACTGTATTCAATGTCGGAACAAGGGATTTAAAATGTAATATTTAACAAAGTCAGCAGTTGAAAGATTGACACATAGCCAACCTATAACACAGCATACAGGACATATACGCTATGTTATATTAATACATTGGGCTTGGATTATATACCGACGGATTTATTACTTGTACTATGTATGTATACCATCTTATCGATATTCCATGGCTGCAATATATACGCTTCAGCAGGCCTAATCTGTGCCAGAGATAGCTTCGCCCAACACGACAAATTGCTACAAAACCAAGACATCAGCCTGAAAACTCTAGTCATGTTCATAAATAACCTCATCACATCGAGATTGTCATTTGGATATGATGCATGTCAGAAATATCTAAACTGTTACCTTTTAAACAAACGCTTCACAAAATTAATGATAAAAAAGATTTTGAGCTAGCGAAGGCCGTAGGTTTTGGCAGAGATCATTCTTTGAACACTGTGGACTGGCGCCCTAGAACTACAAACAAAGAACTGTACCAAATAACAGAAAGAAGATCATTTGAGGACCACCAACGACAGGAACAGTTACAATGGACAGCACATGTAATCAAAGTGGAAAATAATGCCATAATCATGAGGTTAACATTTCACACGACGTCAAATCAAATGTTAGGAAGGAAACCACCATCAGTAATGGAAAGAGCGATAACAGCTACTGGACTGAAGAAATCGTTTTCCAGAAAAAATTGTTTTAAGATAATATTTTTTTTTACAAATTTCAACTGAACTCAGTACTTGCTGCTCGGTCACTGAATGCCAAAAATTTCCTTGGAGGGAAACGGCTAATATTAACATTACCATGATGATGATGATGATGATGATGATGATGATGATGATGATCTCACTCATCGAATGTCATGCATGAGTTTTCGAGTGCATTAACACCTTTCATGCATATGTTCGTGTTTTCGTTGAGTTTAATGCCATCTTGACACACACACAGTATTCCATATGCAGGTCAAAGCACAGTACCATGGTGCAGGATGGTAAAAGGTTTGAGACGTGTTTAGTAATACAGAGACGTTTCAATGCGCGACTCTTAAATTTAAATGTTGTTATTCATTTACGCGCATATATATATATATATATATATATATATATATATATATATATATCATCACATAGACAGTATATATATATATATGTATATATATATATATATATATAATTATTATTTTTTTTTTTTCTTCTTCTTCTTCTTCTTCTTCTTATTATTATTATTATTATTAGCGTAAAGGAAAAATTATGCAGGTTAATATTATTTATCAAGCCTTGAAATTTTCGAAAAATCTTTCGCAGACAACAAGGAAATTCTGTCAGAAAGTTCATTTCCGAAGAAAAGTAAAGGAATATGGTCCAAACTTTAGATTTTCTCAAGTCATTTTCACTGTAAGTGAGGAAAATTGTACCATTTCGAAATACTAGTCAGTTTATCCTCCTTGACTGAGAAGGATTATTTGTAATTTGTAAAAAGGTTGATTAGGGTGAGTAGCATATAAGAAAAAAGAGACATGATGTATAAGAAAATTCGGGTATATTTTATTTATGTGTTGTTTGTATTTTATTCAAATAAACGTTCGCTCTATTTAACGTATAATAAACAAATGACACATAAAAATCAGTATTTTTTCTCCTCCATGTTTCTTCTCTGATTAAGCTCAAATAAAAGCGAACGTCTTAAATATATAAACGTTTCCCATTATATTCCTTATCCTATCACACACACAAGCACATACACACACACACACACACATATATATATATATATATATATATATATATATATATATATATATGTGTGTGTGTGTGTGTGTGTGTCTGTGTAATTGAAATATAAAATTGAACACTGAAGTCCGAAAATCAGAGGCAACGGGCTGTTTCATGCTAGAATCAATCTAGCATGAAACAGCTTGTCGCCTCTGATTTTCTGACTTCAATATTCACTTTTATATTTACATACGCTCTATCTCTGATATTGGGGACTTTATTCCATAAATATAGCAAACCTTAGTATATTTCTATTTTATATATATATATATATATATATATATATATATATATATATATATATATTGTAGGCGCGCCATAAAAATATCCCTCGCTGTGAACTAACTAGAGGATGACCGCCAACATTAGCCTTGAAATAGATACCCTACTCAACCAGAGCGAAACCTCTCAGAAGGTGATGAATCTATAGAAAGAATTAACTCTCTGACCACTTAACCAAGCGACTCGCCTATCCACTTCCACAATAACGAATTTTATAAGGAATCATGCTTAAAAACAAACGTAAACCAAGAGATAGCTTATTCCTAAATTTTCGCTTGAAGATGAAACAGGACTAAACACTTTAATTCAACTTGATTTTAATAATTATTTGGATGGTTTCGGCTCTCGTTTTTGAAACATGAGAACTCTTATGTAGCGAAGGAATCATATTTTTAAACAAAATAATATTATAATATATATATATATATATTATATATAATACATATATGTATATATATATATATATATATATATATATATATATATATATATATATATATATATATATATATATATATATATATATATATATATATATATTAAAATATACATAATATCCTATTTTGATTGCAACTCGCAATTTCATGCATTACGCAATCTTCAGGTGCACGATTAGGATGGCAACTGTTGTTTACTATTTCTGGTTAGCGCGAGATAATTTATTGCTAGAGTGGATTATTATTGATGTTAAGTAGTGAAATGAATTGTAGTTTAATTTGTGATTTGAAATTAGGCCCAGATTAACATTTAAGTTTGAAAATAATTATATATATATATATATATATATATATATATATAGATACATGTATGTATATATATATGTATATCTATATATAATTATATATATAAATAATTACACACACACACACACACACACACACACACTCACATATATATATATATATATATATATATATATATATATATATATATATATATATATATATATATATATATATATATATATATATATGTCAGATAACAGAGCTTTAATTTATATTAATAATAAATGTACATTTATTTCTTGAACGGTAGCACAACTCTGTCAGGCACTAATTGATTACTGATCGTTATTTAATTTAAATATTCATAATTATACCGTACTGTAATGATAGTACAACAGTCTATTTATTTGCGGTTGATTGAGGATGTAATGCAATAAAATTATAAATATATATATATATATATATATATACTAACAGACATCCAAATACATATATATATATAACTATAATTTCCATACAAATATACTCATCTGATAAGTAATTTCAAGTATAATACATATTTACTCTCAAATAATATAACATATCAGCATATGCAAATATATTATGCATCCACATTTACATAGATACGAAGGTGTACATACAAAAATATTTATAATATTTTCTCTCACTTTTCTCTCTCTCTCTCTCTCTCTCTATATATATATATATATATATATATATATATATATATATATATATATATTAGATAGAATATCCTGGGGGTGAAATGGCTATTTGAATGGTGTAGTATAGTTTCCGCTTTTTTCTAATTCATTTATATGCTCTATAATAAATATATGGGGCTCTCTTTTGTGAATCAGTTTTAATATTTTATATTATTATGATCTACTTAGATTACTTACCCATGGATTTCCAGCTACCTACCTACCTACCTACCTATATATATATACATATATATATATATATATATATATATATATATATATATATATATATATATATATAAAGACAATATGTAAAATACAATAGAAAATCTGTATTATTCGACCTCGTTTCGTCCTTTGTAGATGTTTTGATTTGTGGGAAAATGTCCTTAGCAACTAGGATAATTTAGAAAACGCTATTTTTCTCAGCTGACAATATGATTACAATAGCGTTTTCTAAATTCTTCTAGTTCCTAAGGACATTTTGCTTGTTGTGATTAATTACTTTGTTTTCAATAAACTCATTTAGTTTTTACCGTGATAAAGTACACAATGGACATAACGCGTCGGCTAATAGTAGTTTCCCTATTGTCTTTTACCTTTCTACACACAGACACACAGACACACACACACACACACACATATATATATATATATATATATATATATATATATATATATATATATAACCATGTCATGTTCGGCCATCATAATGTCAGATTGGGCTCCGAAATGTCTAGACGTTTTGAAAGATATTTTTTTTATATGCCATCTATTATTTCATTGGAGGATAATTCTGCATAAAGTAGAAAGACTTTACGAATTTATGGTTTTGTTTTTATAACGATTGGGTACTTTCTCCATGTTATGAATAAAATATATATGATTTCGATCAACGTTTAGGATGTCTTTCGACATATTATCAATAATTTATATAATACTTCCGATTGACATTTGTTGGCTAGAGTTGTGTGTTTGGCAAGAGTTTCGTTCAGCGTTACATTAAATAACCATTCATTCTAAGATATATCTTTTTATTGTATTTAGAAAATTATCATAATCTTTTAAGAATTGTGAAAAAAGGCACATTTTTATTTGAATGTCACATTAGATGACGGAAGAATAATAACTTTCGCGACAGATTCTGCTTGCAGAGAATACTGGCAAATTTCTTCACGGTGAAATAGAAGATGATGCGGTTCTACAGAAGTGTGCTGATTATCCGAGGGTCATTCAATAAATAAGGTGAATTTTTCGGTATAAGGACTTCTAATACAGATAGAAGCTTACTTTTTTTTTTAATTTTTCAATGTCGTCTCCCAGTACTGTCACATACTTTTCCCATCTGTGCACAAGCTTTCGTATTCCCTCAGTGTAAAAATCTTTGGACTGATGTCTCAGCCAGTCGCTCACAACACTTTTGACTTCATCGTCACTTTTAAACTTCGTGCCTCTCGTGAACGCTTTCAAGGGACCAAACAGGTGAAAGTCTGAAGGGGCAAGGTCTGGGCTGTAAGGGGGATGAGGGAGCAGTTCCCAGCCAAGCTCGCTGATGGTCTGCACCGTTTGGGCTGCTGTGTGACGCCTTGCGTTTTCATGATGCAAGATGACTCTTTCTGACTGATGAACACTGCGTTTGTTCTTTATGTCTTTCTTGACCTGCCTCAGCAGTTCACAGTAGTTCTTCTGTCAGACTAAATGAAGTCATTGACTGATTCGATCACCTCAGGAGACCTCACTTCTGTAGGCCTCCCAGGCCTGTCTTCATCCTCAACACTGCTCCGTCCTTCTTTAAACAATTTAGCCCACTTGTAGACATTTTTTTAGTTGAAACATGTGGCACCATACACAGTTGACATTCTCCTATGAATTTCAACTGGTTCGCACCCTTCAGCAACCAAAAATTGATAACTGACCGCTGTTCAATCCTGGAGCATGCTTCTTGGTCGGCCGTCTTCGTTAATCGCCAAAACTCTCAAAGTTTTTTTTTAATCTGCAAAAGAAATTAAATCCATGTGAAAAAGAAGTAAATCAAAAAAAAAAGAAAAGAAAAAAAAAGTAAGCTTCTATCTGTATTAGAAGTCCTTATGCCGAAAAATTCACCTTATTTATTGAATGACCCTCGTATTATGGACGGGACCTTATCTTTTTATGTGGCATGTCCTTTCTTACACCGTTGAAAGTAAAGGAAAATACATAAATATTAAGAGTGTGCCTGTTATACGCTGTGTGATAGGCAAGTGTGTGTATGTGTGTTGAAGCGTAGGTGTTGTGGACGAAGGAAACGAACACGTCCTCAGTGGCAACGTTCCCTATCTACGTCTTACAACATCTGGAAGCAAGAGGAAGAAAAGAGAGATCATATATTTGAGTTTTTTTCTAGACTTAATTAGCGTCGCCTAACGGGCGTTTTTGGCGAAGCCAAGTGGGGTAACTCTTTTCTTTTTATGTGCTATGTCCTTTCAGAACGTAGACGATCATGGCTCTCCACCTCCTTCTATCCTTTTCATTTCTCATCTTCCTGATGTTAACTATAAGCCTCCTACTTCCTGATGTTAACTATAAGCCTCCTATCTAAGACCTGATCGTTGCTCACACACTTGGTCCATGATATCCTTAGCATCCTTTTATAGAACCACATCTACGTCGCCTCGAGTCTCTTTTTCATCTTTGAGGAAATCGTCGAAAATTCGCTGCCGTAAAGAAGGACAGATGTCACGTAACAACTCTGTATTCTTTTCTTTGTTACCAAAGAAAATCCTCCTGTCTGGTTTTTAGAATGCGTCCATGGTCATCCCAATACGTCTCCAGATCTCGGTATCACACTTACCGTCCTCTGTCAAAACGCTTCCCAGATATTTAAATTGCTGAATCTGCTTGATTCTAGCGTTCCCGACCTGCAAATTTCATTTCGGGCTCATCCTTTTAATGATGACCATGCATTCTGTCTTCTTGTAGTTTATGCTTAGTCCCTTCTTCACACTCTCCTTTGCTTCCTTCTGTAGGTGATGGCAACAACAAGGGCACTTGTACATAGAATCAGGAGAAAACGTTGGAATATCTAAGGTACTATAATTCTTGTTTTGATCTGACTCTTTATCGGATTCCTGATCTGACCCTCGATCAGTTCCTTGATCTTACACTTGATCTGGTTATTTTTTAGAAAAATGCAAAAATTGATGTATTTTCTTGGTGAAATTATGCAAATCGATGAACGTGATAGGTTAATATCAAGAAAATGATGTCACGACTTTAGAAAAATCGGACATACGATGGTCGAGAGTACGAAAGCAACAACAATATTCCACTCAAACATGGAAAATCATTTCTGCTGGCTTGGCTATGTTAATTGTTTTCCCGCGTGACATGCGCAAAACGGTAACCAACAAAAAAGAAACCAAACAAATAAAAAAAAAAAAAAATATTGGACATTCTTTTCGCGTGCGATTCGTTGCATAAAAATAATCAGGTAATTTTTGTTTTTGAAACAGAGGATGGATAAATAGATAATTAAATGAAAAATAAAATATATAAAAAAAAAACGGATTAAATAAATGAAGCCATCTAGTCTTCATCGAAAGAATCTAATGCTGCATATATGCCATATTGAAGGTTTCTTCAATCATCCCTTTCCAGAGAAGCAAATGATTTATTCGAACAAGTACTGCTCACAATTAAACGTACTAAAGGCAGCAGTCGAATGAAAGCGTCTAGAATTAATTAACAAATCGACATAAGATTTCATCAGGGTAAAGCTAAATCATATGTTTTCTAGGTAACTAGTAAAAATTATTACATAATCCATTGAATGTTTTCATTAATCCAGTGTAGTCTCCGATATTGCGCTATGGGATTCAATTTGCGCCATTTATCCACTCTTTAGAGAGAGGGAGGGAGAGGGAGAGATAGAGAGAGGGAGTGAGAGAGTGGGGAGAGGAGAGAGAGCAATAGATAGATCTAAATAATTGCTGGGGAGACTTCTGAATACTCTGCTTGATGTTATTTCAAGTGAAACATGAACATATATGTGAATATAGTTGTTAAATCGACTTGAAGAAAAAGGAAACAACACTATTCATGAAAGGTAAACAAGGAAGATTTTTTTATTCTGACTTGTTTCACCGGTGACTTTTGTAGACAAGAAAATAATTTTATTACGCAAACAATAAACACCTGAAAAATTAATTCACCTTTAATCTTATCCATCGAGAAATGAGATTGTGACATTTTTTATAATCTATACGGTAAATTCAATCTTCAGCTTCAAGTTTGTATTACTTTCGTGAGTATTAATTAAATATTTTATTGTGTGTTTTAAATAATTAAAACAACTATTTACACTATTTGCACAATTTTGACTGCTGTCCTCCATCTTTATAACCATATTTATGACGTTTCGCCTTTTGTACGATCCAGACTTCTTCAGGTGATATAATTTTAAATTTGGAATCGAACCATTTACATCGTCCAATTTTGGTGGTTCAGTTAACTTTTTTATCAGAGCTCATATTACAATTTTTAGGATATTGTTGTTTTTTTTTGTTGTCTTTGCAGGAACACCATAAAGCCGTAACACGTAGGAAAATAGAAAAGTCAGGCATGTCTAACCACATATGGTGAAAAGATCATCGCCCTCTGTGGGATGAAGTTGAAATAACAGACAGAGAACACCACTGGAAAATATAAAAACTTAAGGAATTAGCGCATATGCTAAGCTATAAAAATCTCCTGAGCTGTCCAAGAAAAGACATGAAAACGATATGGGAAATAGTAATACAATAACCTAGATAAAAAAACAACAACAAAAATTTGTAATATGAGCTCTGGTAAAAAAAATGAATACTGAGACATTAGCTTTACAAAAGCCAAATATTCACTTACAAGGATGTTACCAAGGACACGTGAGCACATGGCCCAGTGGATAAAAGCGTTCGCTGAAGTAATCTCAAAAAAACTGACTTGATCCAAAGAGTTGTAAGTTCAATACCTGGCCACAGAGGGGGTAAAAATTAAAGAGTTACTAAAGGAAATTAACTGACACTGAGATATCGAAAAATTAAAAAAAAATTACCCCCTTGCACTAAATAAAGAGTTCCATTCGAAATTCCAGGAGGGTTAGCGTACAACTGTCGAAACGTCGTCAATATGGTAATAAATTTGAAGAAAACAGTACAAATGATGTAAATAGTGTAAATAGTTACAATATCTCATCTCAGAAATATAGACAATTGTTATATAGGAATAAAGTGTCGCTGCCGACACCGGAGTTTGAACATAGATCGCCAGTGAGCAAATAAGGCAATCCCATTATCGAATAAAGTAGACCACGTAACCTTACAGGAAGTCCCGTGACGTCTAAATTATCGTTATTTCTACTCAGTCCTCTGTTACTATACGATCTCTATTCACTATACTATTTCTCTATTCAGATCACTATACGGTGGTTATATTCCGAACGAGTATTATCGAGCAAGTACTATTAGTGCGAGTGATATTCGAAGGCGTCTGACACCAGTATTGTTCAATGGCGTTACTCTAGTTGTATCTGCGATTACAAAGATTCTACTACAGCGAGCATTACAAAAGTGACAAAGAGTATTCGTTGGCATCACAAAAGTGGCAACGAGTGTTTGTTGACATCACAAAGAATGTTAATTAGATTAAATATTTATTTAATGATTGTCATAATGCTCATCGAATTCATAAAATTAGAAAAAATAAATAAAATTAGGTTGTTCAGAAAATAATATCTTCTTTTAGATTCACATGTTATTTTTGAAGTAACATCTGTACATTTCTATTATCGATTTACATTTATGTTTTTGGAATAAAGTTGGAAAGATTTAAAATAAAATAAATTTTTGAATTTAGTTTCTATAACTTCATTGTAACGGAATAGTAGTGGTGGGAGTTAGTGGGAATATGGCGGATATGGCAAAGTGTCGTAGCCCAAGTTGTTGGGCTTCTGCAGTGTCACCCTTGCAACATTTGACCAATCATTGTCATGAAGCAGAAATGGACCTCTTCAACTAACCAGTGCCGATCGCATTATTCTTAAAAGAATCGCTTCCCTTGCAGTAAACTTCGATAGAGATTCTCTGGTTAGATTCCAGAAAACTGTGATAGATAGCGCCAATGGCGAAATACCAGACAGTCACCATAGTTTCTGTTGGTGCAATTTCGGTTTTGGAAAATGTTTGAGTCCTTCGCGATGATGAAGCCATTGAGCACATTGTTTACGATTGTCAAAACGGATCGATTTCTCATCACATGTCGCTATTCGATCGAGAAATGCATCATTCAAATTCCGTAGGTGCATCATCAAACACGCATGAAAACGTCAAATTCACTGAGTTTAAACTCAGAAGTATTTTTATTTTATATGAAAATATTTTTAGTGAAATAAGCAAAATTAGTTCAAGTATATTAGGTATTGGGTAATATAATTTGTTGTGTTGTAATTTACAGTTTGCTCACTCTAAAATATTTATAGATATGGGCAGTGTGGACATCACTACATGGAGATTTCAATTGCACGTCTAGATAGGATCTTTAGAGAAAGTATTATTACTCTTTTTGCAGGCTCTTTATATAGGGCCCTGATGGCTGAGTGAGGATGAGAGCATTATTTTTTGTTTTAGGCTAAAGTATAAGGTAATTTATGTGCATAACTTCTCTAGGTTGCTTATTTAATTTATCTAGTTAGGTATTTTTTTTTTATTAATTTATTTCTGTGTAGTTTTATTTCGAATATTTTTCTTTACTTCTAACTATAGGCATTTGTAATAAAATTTATTTAGGTTTGATGGTGATATTTAGTGTTTAAATAAGAATATATTCTCGTATAATATTTATAAGAATTTGTGAGTTAATTTTGTTCTGGAAAGGTGACTATGGGTACTTTCTTCTGTAGATAAAGGTAAATTATTGCGAGTTGCAGTTGTAAGGTGGTGCAGTCTTTTCATGTTTTTTTGTTATTTTCTGCTGTGATTTGATTTGTGATTTTTAGTTTCCATATATGTTTTGAGAGGGCTGTACTATTTGCATATAATCTGTTCAATATCTTTCTTTTTTAAAAGTACATTCCATGATGTCTTTGTTTTTACAGGCTTCTGCCAGGGCTATTATATATATATATATATATGAATAAAGACAAAAGAAAAAAATATCTTAGCTGACGTGTTTCGTCCACGGAGGGACATTTTAAGGCACATTTCACTTGAGGTTAATTTGTCTTGATATAGTGCTTCACTGGACGAAACGCGTCGGCTAAGTTAAGTTTTCCTTTTGTCTTTATTTATATTGTGGTTTTACAGATATAATCTATCTGAAATTTATATATATATATATATATATATATATATATATATATATATATATATATATACATGCAGCGTATGAATCATAAATTGCCGCTTAAATTAAAATAAAAATGAAAATAACACCGTACGTATTTGTGATGTTACATTTAATTCAAAAACGTTGTAAACTCCCTATTGGTGATGAATGCCGTGTATTTAATGATGACTGGATATATAAATACTTCTTTTGCAACACAGGTAATAAAGAAGTATGCTTAATTTGCAATGAAACAGTTGCCGTATCTAAGACCTCATAGATTGTTTAGATGAAGATGCAAAAAGTGACGGAAATTATGAACAGCTTCTGATATATATGTCATTACTTTATTCCAATACGTCGTAATTTCTTACTATATTAGAGTTATTTAAAGATAATCTGAAACGGAACCACCAAGCTAAACATGAAGAATTTTGCAACTATATCTCTGAGGAAGAACGTAAGAAAAAAAGCAATAGAGTATGTTACGAAGCTTAAGAAACAACAATGAATATTCACCCAGCAAGCTGGTCTTCATGATAGTGCTACAGAGGCCAGTTTCATTGTAGCTTACAACCTCGCCAAACACAAGACATTTTTGGATGGCGAGTTTCTGAAGCAATGCCTGATGGATTGTGCACATGTAGTGTGTCCTGAAGTTAAAAGGAAATTTGAAAATATTTCACTGTCAAGAAGTACAATAGTATGGTGCATTGACTTAATAAGTGAAAAAAAATATCACAGAACAGTTGAACACTACAAGAAAAAGCTTTGTTTGGTTTTCATTGGCTCTCGATGAGAGCACGGACAATGAAGACTCTTCAAAATTACTTGTCTTTATCCGTGGAATTGATACAAATTTAGTCATTACAGAGGATTTAATTCATCAGAAATCCATGAAAAATTAAACTACTAATCAGGACCTTTTTGTGTTAAGAAACGTAGCTTGCCATGGAATAAGATGGCAAACATATAACCACAGTTTGCACCAGAGCTTTTACTGGAAAAATGTAGGAATGATTAAACTTTTAAAAAACAAATTTGAAGCAAAAGACTTGAGCAGTGATATATTTACTTTCCACTGCATATTATACCAGGAAAAAATTTGTAAACCGGCATTAGATTTAAAGCATGACATCAATCCAGCTGTAATTGTGAACACAATCTGAACAAAGTCACTCAACCACCGCCACTTCAAATCTCTGCTTGAGGACATAGACTCAGAATATGAAAGTGCAATTTATCACAACAGTGTGAGGTGGTTGAGCTTGGGTTAAGTGATAAAAAGAGTCCAGGCATTGCAGAATGAAATTCTATTATTTCTAGATAGGAAAGGAATTTCATGCGATTTTGTGACCAAAATGGAATGTGAGGAAAAGGAAGAAATGAGCTGATGTTTGCAGCAGACATATTTGACAAACTGAATGAATTGAATGTGACGTTGCAGGGAAAGGGCTTATTTGCGCATGTAATGTGGAAAAATGTAAAATCCTTCAACAGAAAAATCGGCTTATTTATAAGGCGAACTGGTGAAGGGCAGGTTTGCCATTTCCAATTATTAGGCGAAGTAAAAGTGCATGGAAGTGATTCTTCTAGGATCAGGGGTTATTTACAGATTTTGGAAGATGAAATCACAAGAAGATTTCAGGACTTCAAGAAAATTGAGCCTGAATTCAATTTGTTGCCTTATCCTTTCACTGCTGATTGTTGATGGAGCACCTGAGGAGCTGCAGTTTGAGTTAATAGATATACATACTGATCACACACTGATAGAAATGGATAATACTGGAACATTAATTGGGTTTTATAAAACATTGTCTGCTGATAAATTTCCATGTATGAAGAGATTAGGTGGGAAAATATTCCTACATATTTGGATCAACATATATTTGGGAACAAAGTTTTTCTTGCATGAATATTAACAAAAATAAGTATAGATGTTCTTTGACAGACTTAAATTTACAGACAGTAATGAGGATCTCCTTAAGTAACCTCACTCAAGAATACAAAAGAACTTTTAAAAACTAGGATACAATTATCCCATTAAATAATTAAATGTGATGAAAAGTTTGCTCATAAATGAATAAAATTACCTCAATTGTTTAAGTTCTATTTATTGATTTTTATGCTTGAAATGACACCTCTTCAGAAATATAACTTGATGTTCCCTAATGAATAAAATCAATGCGGTCCTTCAGTGTGTCCCTCCAGCCAAAACAATTGCCCACCCCTGGTTTAAACCTTAGCTTTAGCCGGAGAACTCATATTTTTCTAATAAGATTTCTCGAATATTCGGGAAAGTAGATGCAAATAATTAAACATGCCGTTTAATAAACATGCCGTTTAATAAATAAAAACAACAACAACAGAGTATCCACTAAAAATAACGTTTAAACAATGACATATATAACATGTAAACTAATACAATGAATGAAAAGACAAGAGAAAATCTATTCTTATCTGACGCGTTTCGTTCTCTTTTCAATTTGCTCTTTGATAAAGTTGCTCAGAGGATGAAAGGTGTCGGCTAAGAATAGTTTTTCCTCTTGTGTTATTATTCATATATATATATATATATATATATATATATATATATATATATATATATATATAAAATAAAAGAAAGGTTATAGTTGTTCCAACGAGATAAAAGTGTGTATATTGAAAAGAAGAGAAGAGAGGTGCCGCAAAAGTTTTTGGTTGTAATGTGGATTTAAAAAAAAAAATATTATATTTTATTTTCCATAATATTACTACACGCGTTTCTGGTTTCGTGACCGTCTTCAGGTAAAAGGCGGAGATTTCCACATATTAAAAATAATTAATTTTTTCCTTATGTTTTTCAATGTTAAATATTCTCGATATGAGACATTCTAAAACATAAGGAAAAAAATAATTATTTTTAATAATATGTTGAAATCTCCGCCTACGAGACCAGAAACCCGTGTAGTAAAATTATGGAAAATAAAGCATAATATTTTTTTAAAAAATCCACATTACAACAAAAAACGTTTGCGGCACCTTCTTTTTTTTTAATTTTATATATATATATATATATATATATATATATATATATATATATGTGTGTGTGTGTGTGTGTGTGTGTGTGTATGTGTGTGTATATATATATATAGAGAGAGAAAGACAGAGAGAGACAGAAACACTGAGAGAAAGAGAGTTAGAGCGATGTATAAATTGTCGTCTAAATTACGCAAAAATGAAAATAAGACTGATGTCTCATTTTAACAGATATATTTACCAAGATTGCACAAACATATCTTGAAATAATAAAGTGTAAATTTCTTCAATAAAGTCGCCAATGTCTTCAACCAGGGCCTCCAGATGAATTCGGATACACTTGCATCTCTTTTGGACTTTCTTCCTTGTTGAAGTTGGTGAATGCTGCCATAGACCTTGCCTTCCGTTAATCTTTGATGTTATAAGGAGATCTGTTGGTCTCTCACTTAAACACTCCCCAATCATAATAATCAAGGGGGTTGAAATCTGGAGAGTTAGGTGACCAGATATAAGGTGTGATGTGGTCGTAGAAATTGTCAGAGAGCTATGACTTGATACTCCCGCTGGTGTGGTATGGTGCAGAGCCCTGTTGCCAGATATAGGGTTTTTCAGCTGGCACCGTCTTGACCCAGGGCAGCACTACCTACTCAATGATCTTTATAAAGACCCTGTGAAAAGACGAATGGAGGCATAAGGTCGCCATCACCAGTGATCACTACAAATACTTCCGGAATCATCATTAGACTAATCCAACTCTTTCCGAACGCTCTGCACTGTCGTCAGATTGACATCCGAACAGTCTGAAATGAACGTATTGGAGCTTCCGGCGCCAATGCTAATTAGTACAGTATGCCGTTTCCTAATTTCAGGTGGGTTGAATTGCATCATAGCGCTCTTTTATCCCAGACGGTGTTTTACTGATTCTAATAGAGTTGTGCAGTCGACACAATAGAAAACAAAATACAGACAGCGTGCATGCGCGAAATTAAAAATGTTAAATGTCATTTTACCCATCGCATATATATATATATATATATATATATATATATATATATATATATATATATATATATATATATATATTAAGTTACGAAGAACTTGGTAAACCGAATGGGTAATTCAAGGAGGATGAAATCTATCTTTTATATAATTTTGTTAAAACAAAATTACAGCCTCTTTCGATTCACTTCCCTCTCCCCCTCTCTCTTTGCCGTAACACTCATTTAGACATATCTGTATTACTGTCGTCTGTCTCCTCTCTCCTTTCCATTTTTCCTTTTTTCCTTACCATTCCTATATATCATTTCCGTTAAGTTAACCATCTAAATAGGTCACGGTTCGGTCACTCCTCCTACCCCAATATAAAGCATGCTTAAGAGAAATATGAAATTAACCCCTCCCTATACTCTACCTTGTCTATTTAAGTACAACTATCACCCTCCCTGTTAAATTACAAAAATTACACTACCCATCAATTTCTAATGCCATTTTCCTTTAATTTCGTTGTTGGAATTGTTACCTGATGATCCGGAGTCCTTTAAATAGGATTTTGGTGAAATAAATTATTGTAATGGTACCTTAAAGTGGTCTGTTTTTCATTATATATATATATATATATATATATATATATATATATATATATATAATGAAAAGGCTTAAACACTAATATTCCATGGTCATAATTTATGCCATTAGAAGCGTAAATACGATCCATATCATCAGATGGAATAAATTATGACCATGGAATATTAGTGTTTAAGCCTTTTTATTATATCGTTACTCTGTCCTGGACATTGAGTTCTACCTGGATTCTATCCCCTTGGAATTATTTTTTATACAAAATATATATGTACGTGTATGCATGTATGTACATAAATTTATATATTTTAGAAATATAATCGCATATGTATGTGTATTTACCACACTAATAATATCAATCTCTCTCTCTCTCTCTCTCTCTCTCTCTCTCTATATATATATATATATATATATATATATATATATATATATTGAGATACATCCTTATCACAGGTAAAATTACATAATATATATATATATATATATATATATATTGAGATACATCTTATCACAGGTAAAATTACATATATATATATATATATATATATATATATATATATATATATATATATATATATATATATACAAATGTGGGATTGGAGTATGGGGAATAAATTCCAATAACCACAAAATAATATTCTGGTAAGAGTGCTCAGTACAGTGCAGAGCAAATATAATTTATTCTACAATTATAACATAACCATGTTATAAAATTACGACAAAAATAGCCATTTTTTCAACACTCCTGGTATCTTATCAAGTGATGGTGTAGGATTCTACATTCAACACCATCACTTGATAAGAGAACAGACGTGTTGAAAAAAAAATGGCTATTTTAGTAGTGATTTTATACCATATAAATTTTTATAATTTTCGATTAAATTATACATATATATATATATATATATATATATATATATATATATATATATATATATATATATATAAAAAAGGCTTAAACACTAATATTCCATGGTCATAATTTATTCCATTGGAATCGTAAATACGATCCAAATCATCAGACCTACAAATTCAAAATGAAAACAGAAAAAAAACAACTCCGGAAATCAAAACAGAATTTAGAGAAAGTGTAAGTATGAGGATGAGTGACAGAGAGAATTTTTGGAGATGTGGGTGGGGTGGATTTAAAAAGAGGAGAGAAAGAAAGTCGACGGATGTCTAATACATAAAGATACATTTCGTGGTGACATATACACAACAACAGACAATTCGGATAGGAAGGAAAAAAAAAAAAAAAAAAAAAAAAAGGGAAAGGGGGGGAGGATGGGACGAAGGAAAATAAAAATGTGTTTACATAAAGGGCCGCTTTGTAATTGGGAAAATTAAATCAAATATAAATATATGAAGATGAATATAACGATTGTCTCATTTCGCAAGGACCAAATATTTCTATGTTCAAAAACACATACTAATACACACAAAAAAACATATACAAGTAGGTACATACACTTAGGCATGTACACACACACACACCCAGACATACGCGTACATGCACATACATACACACATACACACACATATATATATATATACACATACATACATACATATACATATATATATATATATATATATATATATATATATATATATATATATATATATATATATACAAAAACCTAAAAAATATATTCACATATCCACACATACACATATTCATCTATATTCATATACACACACTTTTCACATACATATACACATACATATGCCCCATGTATACATTCATACATACATACATACTTATACATACACATACACATACATATACATATACATACACACATACATATATATATACATATATATACCTATACATACATATATACATATACATACATATATATATATACACACACATATACCCATACATCCACGCACATACACATACACACATACATATACACACATACATACATACATATATACACACATACATACATATAAACACACATACACACATATACACATACATATACACATGCAAATACATACACACCCTTACGTATGTATATATATACACATGCAAATACATACACACACTTATATATGTATATATATACACATGCAAATACATACACACCCTTACACATGTATATATACACATACACACACACATAAACATGTATACACATAAGTACACATACACACCTATACATATACATACATAACATAAACATCTCCATACGTACATATATACACTTACATACATACACACATATATACACATACATACATATACATACAAATATACACACATATACACACACATACACATACACATACATACATATAAATACACACAGAGATATACACATATGTACATATATATAAAAAAGTTAAAATCTAAATAAGTGACGATTCAAATATTTGCGCGTGTATGAAAAAAAAAAAAAATCAATATCAATATATATATATATATATATATATATTCAATATCAATATATATATATATATATATATATATATATAAGGAAAGAACAATAAGATATATAATGCGGTGTTCTTATCGATATTTTTATTTTTACAAAATAGTGCTCAATGTAAATTTACAGAGCTTTAATATCATGAATTAATTGATTTAAAATCTGTTTTTTTCGTCTCCAGAATTCGCTTGAGGATGAAATGGAATTAATATCTTTAATTTAATTACAAAATTGAATTCGAAGCTTTTAGCCTCCATTTTTGAAACATGGTTAGAACTGTGTAGCGAAAAAAACATATTTTAAATCAATTAATTTATAATATATATATATATATATATATATATATATATATATATATATATATATATATATATATATATATATATAGTAATAATCTTATAAATATAAGAAATAATACGCCCGGAAAACCTTGAGGGCTTTGATTTGTAAATAAACCAGAGGGGAAAAAAGCACTAAAAAGGAAAGAGCAGAGAACATGAACGTCAGCCGAAGACAATCGTCTAGCATCCAAGTTCAGAGTCCAAAGTAAAAAACCCGATACGAGTACGTAAAATAACTAATAAAGTGCTCAATGCGCTAACTAGGGCAAACCTAATTATACCTAAAGAGCCAGACAAACCTACCAAGTTTTACCTACGCGGATCGTCAGGGATTGCTGGCTAAAGAGGTAATGTAAGAACGGAATATATAGCCTACAAACACAAAATAATGACCACGTGACCAAAAGAAAAGAAAAAAGAGGAAAAGATGAAGAAGAAAAAAAGAAAAGAAAAAGAAAACACGAAAACGGGCGGGGTAAATATTTTTTGATGGTGGCTAGACACCCGGCAGTATTAAAAACGAAACCACGGAAAAAATAAACGAATGTATCGCGTCAATAATTCTAGGAACTAGAAATGGAACTAGGTTCCCTAATTACGTAAGCAGTCAGTCCAGCGATAACAGGGTAACCGAGGACTAACTAGACTGAAGACAGCACTTAGGGCGACGGTTTTCCCGATGTAATCATCGGCCCCGGGACCACGGCAACTATTCACGTTGAACCAAATCAGTTGTGGCTTAAACTGGAGAGAGATGAACGGTGTAAATTTTACTTGCTCAAGGGATTCTACGATGGAATACCTCTAAAGATTTCAAACTAGATATGTGAAAATAAATGTCCAGGTACTCAGGGGCATTGCAACCATTCGAGCATACCCAGTCTTGGGGCTGATGTAGGTGATGAGGATTAAGACGGAACAGCCAGCACATTATATTGATAGCAACAAAGGTGTATCATAATTCGATAGATTGTGCGAGATTTCAATTCATTCGTTCACTGATATCCGTTGTAATTCTACAAATAAGATCAATATTTGGAATCTGATTTTCTCATCGGCAAAATATCCTGATGTTGAATTAAATTTTTGTATTACTCTTCGTATCGTAGCCTGTTATTTCTATAAAAATGGCATCTTAGATTTTCTGGCGACAGCCAGGTGTCCTAACCTTTGGACTCTATGTGCAGTGGCCGCCAGCAGTGTTTATGATGGACAAAGCTTTCACGACGAACAAAGTTAAAAGAACCTTCAAGGGTGTGGGGTTCGCACATAAATGCCAGGAAGTCTAATGTGGAGTTCGTTGTTTTGTCTCCGTGTGTAAAGCAGACAGGAATCAATAAGAATTCCACAGAAATATCGGACCATGAAAGGATTTAATTAACAACAACGTGGCGTCAAATATGGCGATTTTATAAACATGAGACACACACAATCGCAAACACACAGAAATATACACACGCACACATATATATATATATATATATATATATATTGAGGTACATCCTTATCACAGGTAAAAATATATAATTTTTGGTGAAATATTAATGCAGCACTCTACTTCCAAATAAACCGCACGCTATATATATATATATATATATATATATATATATATATGATTCTACACACACACGCAGACACACTCTCTCGCACACACACACATATAGATATATATTAATGGGTAGAGGCGCCTATTCCTTCTCACACACATACATACACACACAAAGATATATATATATATATATATATATATATATATATATATATATATATATATATATAATGTGTGTGTGTGTGTGTATGTATTGGGCGAAACACGCTCATAGTCACAGACATACAAAAACACACACACACACACACACACGGAAAGTATTGAGAAAAACAACAGGCTTCAAGAAAGCAGATGATGGTGATTGACGTTTCATTTAAATGTTTGAAGACTGTAGTTATTAGGAAAGCCAGAAATCGGAAGTCTGTTCTCCAGGTGGAAAGTGTGAGAAAAAAAACTGTTAGTGTCGAAATGATGGTTGAATCTAGTTACTTCAACAGTAAAGCAATCGAGCAGGACTTCACATAAAAATTATGACAACACTTAAATTACGACCTGGCATAAACTTACGACAATTCATAAACGATGACCTTACATAATCTTCCGATAAGTCATAATGAAGAACCTGATATAAATTTGCAACAAGTCGCCAATAAGGACCTAACATAATCCTACGACAAGTCATAATGAAGGACCTGACATAAATTTGCAACAAGTCGTCAATAAGGATCTAACATAATCTTACGACAAGTCATAATTGAGGAACTGAGATAAACTTACGAGAACTCATAAATGAGGACCTAGCATAACTTAAGTATTTATTTACATTATTTTGTAAATTTGAATACACTTAACAGTTTCAAGTTAATAATCCAGAAAAGTGACGATATTTTATATAATTTTGGCTTGTAAGTTTAACCTTCACGGATTTGATTGTAATGTTCGTCTTAGAATGACTTTCCAAAGATTTTGGTAAGGAATTGTGTGTCTTAAAGATCATATATTGCAAGAGGAAAACAAAGAAACAATATTAACACTATCCAATATTACTGACAGAAGGAACAGAAACTTGTAATTTACATTAAAATAAATTACCAGGAAATGAGAGGTTAGTGAAATAACCTATTTTTCCCTCGTTCAAAACTTCTTCAAGTCAAATGATAAAGCTTTTACTTCAAACAATTGCTTAAGAGTTGCAACGAATATTTACATATATTGGCGACAGAAAAAAAGGCAACCCACACACACACACACACACACACACACACACACACACACACACACAGTTCAGTATATTAGATAAAATAAGTAATAACCCTAAATACTTACATAGTTATGTTTTAAGAAATTTTACACTTCTTTCAGAAGCACGTATTTTACTTGAATACGAATGTACTCATTTGTTGGAACTATAACATTAGTCGACGTTTTACTTGTTATAATCTTTATATCTATCTATCTATCTATCTATCTATCTATCCATTTTATATATATGTCTACACAAAAACGCATGAACATATTATTAAGTTACAGTTGCACTGAAAATCTAGAAAGAATCATAAAAAAAAATAATAATAATAAAATCCTGGAAAATGACGCATTCCAAAACTATTAATAAAAATCCTAAACTAAAATTAGACAAAAATAATGAAAAATTATTTGATTGTAGAACCCCCGAAGACTGCTCGTTGGAAAGTAAATGGCACACAAAATCTGTGGTATACCAATGCACTATCTCATCCGTTGAGAGTCCTAACACTGATAGGATATACATTGGTACAACAAAGAATGAATTTAAAATTAGATTGAGACAACACAAAAGCTCCTTAAATAATATTAGAAATAGAAATCAGACATCTCTATCCAAATATTTTTGGCATTTAAAAGAAATGAATAAAACACCAAAAGTAAAATGGAAAATAATAAATAGAACAAGAACTTGTTAAACCTGGGATGACCCATGCCCTTTATGCCTACATGAAAAACTACACATTATTAATTTTCTAAATAATGAACATTTATTAAATCATAGACATGAGTTAACTGTTTTGTGCTGACATCAACAATTTTTGCATTAAATAATTAGCATAAAAAATTAAATTTCATAGTCTAATAAAAGGTTTAAAAGCTTAATCCAATCATAAGATAGAAAAACCCTTTATGATGTTGTCAAAAAAACAAATTGTAGTTCAGTGCGTCGCGTTTAAGTACGAAACAACCGTTTGGAAAAAAAGAAAAATAGATAAATAAAATAAAACAATATAAAAGAAAATTCTCTAGACACTTAACGACATATTATGGTGTCTTCATTATGACTTATCGGAAGATTATGTTAGATCCTTATCATACACTGATAACATACACTTAACACTCACACATCGCTCTAAAAAGTAAATTCTGAGTCGCATGAATCTTCCCAGCCCCTATCTTAAAATCAACTTAAAGAGGCCGTTTGACCAACACAAGGACTAACCAAGATTAACGATAATAAAAACAATAAAAAAACAACAACAAACAAATGAAAACTACAGATCAAGTTTATTTTCTTAAAAAAGACATTCATTCCTTTGGTTCATTTCTACTATGTTTTTTTTTTATCCTAATGATGACCATGCAGACCAAAATTGGTCGAGGAAATAATTAAACAAAAATATATTAATATAGAGCCCACTGGGGCTAAAAATTTTAATTTTTTAATATTTTTTATTGTTCAAAACAGACAGACACACACAGAAATATATATATATATATATATATATATATATATATATATATATATATATTTATTTGGATTGATATGAGTTTGTGACTGGATTTCACGCTATTTGGATCGTAAGACAAACTCTGAAGATCGCAAATCGCGTGAAACCCAGGGTCACAATCTCACATTAGCCAAACTAAATATGTTAACCTTATCACTGATACTGAGCGCTTTCCATTAAGTACTGCTCATACATAATATATATATATATATATATATATATATATATATATATATATACATTTTGCATTTAACTGTAAATTGATGAGAACTCATTCTCAGTCTAATAGGGCGATTAAATCCATAAAGTATAGGTACCACAAAGGAGGGCCAATCTGAAAAATTACCATGATAGTATTTATAGAAAAGGTACAGAGAAGCAAGCTTACGTAAGTTTCTGAAGCCGAGAAGCCAGGGCAGGACCTGTAATATTACTGGTTCTTCATTGAATTTTATCAAGGATCTCTAAATATATAGCAGGAGCACATATGTGGCAGCAATATTCTAAGCATGGAAAAATGGGAGACTTATAGATATGTAAAATAGATTCTGGAGAGTGAATTGTCTAACAAGACATAGTGAACCAAATTTCTTAGAAGATAGCCTAGCAATGAATTTAATGAGGTATTTCCACTTCATGTCAGCCGAGAATGTGAACTCGAGCAGGCGCAACGAGTCGCTCTTCTGGAGGTTAGCATCAGCCATGCTGATCGAAGGCAGAAAGAGGTCTCTCAGCTTACTCATTTGTATAGGGATCCTCCACAGTAATATCATTACTGTGCCATGAATTTTGGAAAATAACGAACTGGTTGTTTTCACTTTGTTCTTAATTATGTGAAGAACTCTTTGTACTTAGCTTGAGCATTAGAAGTATTCTAAACAAATACCAAAAACAGGATACGGAAAAATTCTTCCTTCATAAATATCCATCCAAGGAATGCGATTCCTGTCATTTTTTTTGTCTTTATCCTTCCGAGGCATACATGTAATCTTTCAATATTAATCGTTGCATTCTTTGTCCGCTCTCCTTTCTGAGGGAAAAAATGGCTGAATTGTTATCTATCTCATTAGATGATATTGTAATCTAAACCATAAGGCAATCTATGTGTATGTCTCCTTTAATTTAGAGTCTCTTGCATTAAAAGTATTCGATCTATTCCGCCAGCAGCCACACGTCCTATGTATTTTAAATGATGAACGCGCCCCGTAGGTCACTCGTTGCACGAGTCAGGATAATTGTTTTTTCCCTTTTGCTATTCTCGGCAATTTATAAGGTTAGCTTGACATAGGGCCAACACAGCAATTTAGAAATCAAATCTATATTATTAAAGAAGGGATGATCCCTACCCGTTACCCATTACCTACTTGTGAATTTGCTTGCGTGTATCTAATATATATGCTTATGTTTTATAGTGTACACACGCACAAATACATATATAGAATTTGTTTGGTTTGGGAATAATGGCAATGCTAATAATAACCGTTTTCTTATAAGGAAACATTCGACTTTTATTGATAGGACAGGCATTGCTACTGTCAGTTGAAATTTCTAAAATATTTCTCTTAAATCGATTTTACAGGAAAATAGGCTTCTCAAGCCCAGTAGCAGTTATCGCCCTTTGCATTAAAATTTTTATTTCATAAAGTCCGCAAGAGATTTATTTATTTATTTTTATTTATTTTGTACTGTTCTTTGTGTGGGATTCTGTAGCGTCGGTTCACACTATTCGAAGAAGGATGGTCTTCGACAAGATCCACAATGCTATTTTCAAACATTGATCTTCGAAAGCTGCTGTAGAACGCTGAGAGTTTAGATGTTTCTGAACGGATTTGGCGCCATATTTGGCATCCCGATGGAAGTCTTGATTTGATGGAGCTTGATTAAGAACATGCCTTGAGTTTTTGGCCAATGCTTTGTAGGCAAACCACCTCTAGCCCAGTCTATTCTATGTTCAATATCCTTATCTCCTATAATAAACTTCTCGTAACTGTTCCCTTTTGACTCAGTCTAGACAACCTCTACATTTCGTTTGAGTATCAAATAGTAGCTTTGGAGAAAAAGTTAAATTCGAATTCTAAAACATGAGACCCTTTCAATATTTTATGGAACTTTTCCGAAAATTATTATTCTTAAAGCATTTTATAGAAATAAGTTTTTTCGTAATTGTATTATAATTAACCGTTTCTCTATAAGGAAACGTTCGTCAGTAGTTGACACAGAGACAGCACTATATGCTGCAATCTATAAAACCTTTCTCTTCAAGAGAAAACTCAGGAAAATAGTTTTTTCAAGCTCAGTTGATAATATAAAACTTTCTAGCATTGAATGTGGTGGGTGAGTTGCTCTGTAACGTTTTCTTTGAATTAGTGCTGAAGGTCAAATTCTTGATTATGCCATTATTTTATCTTCATGTTAAATGTACAATTCCTTTTGGTTGTTGCCGATTTTGAATATCCGCAAATCTCTTGTTTGGTGGGATTCTGTGTATTTCTCTAGAAGACGTTCCAGAGTAGCATGGTTCCCGCTAGGAGCTGCAAGCATAATTCCCTCCGAGCTATTCCTTACCATTAATCTGAGAAAACGGATGTATTTAGGTTAGATAATATGTGAACATTTTGGGGTATAAGAATGTCTCGATCTGACGAGGCTATTTAAAAAACATTAACCTAGTTTATAGTTTAAGGTTTCCTTTTGTTGCAGTTTACGGATATCATCCTGGGTATGACTATAAACTACACCCGGCAGCAAGACTTCTGATGCGGAGGTACTGAGGATCCTGGAACCAGCTAAATTGTTGTTCCCAGGTCAACCCTGACGCGAGATATTAGCACCTGTTAGATTCACAACTATGGACAAAAAGTTAACCTCGAAATTGTGGTCAAAATGCTATGAAAGTCTAAAAAAAATTAGAGTAAAAATACAAGTAATAGCTTTTAATATAAAAACAAATTACCAGCAAGACATTCCTCTAAGAAAAAAACTACTTGTAATACGTTTCTTGTACGGTGGAGTAATGGATAGCGTCTCGGATTGCGGAATCGAAGAGCCGAGTTCGAATTCCAGTCTAATCCACTACATTTAATTACGTCCAAATACCCTTGGGGAAGGTATAAATCCTCTTCTCCCCCACCCATAAATAGCAAGACAGACCGGATTCTGTAGCCTTGGATGGCAACTGGTCCACCACAGAAAGAGATGACAACCTGTTGCGGGAATAAAATCTTCTTCGTCGGTCATGTATCGAAAGATACGTGATCAGCCTAAGTGTGTATCACGCATGCGAAATAACTGACGTAACAAAACAGTTACCAGCTATAGTTTTTGTTTTTTTTTTGTAAAAGAAAAATAAAATTAACATCAAAGCATATCTGTAAAGAAATAAGTAATGCTCCCAAGAAAATTAAATTTCGGCATTAAATGACCCATAAAGATTTTGATATGCCGCTAAACAAAATTCATCAATAGATTGGCCTAAAGAAAATAAATTGCACGCTGTTATCTATTACTCGATTCGTTTGGGATATCTTTTAACTTCTGTACTTGCATATGCAAAGAACAAAGTCTAAGAAAAGAATAAAATGATTTCTGCTTTCATTTCTGTCTTGTTTAGTCTTGATGAAGATTGAAATGTTCTGTACTTGTGTCCTCGTTCGAGCTGTACGATTTTGTCTACATATATAGTTCCTCTATTAGATAAAGACATTCAGTTGTTTCGAAGCCTTTTCCAAAGCATTTTCTAATGGATGCGAAGAATTACTCCCTCTTGGTGGGATCGTACGCTGCTGTGGGGTCAAATTAGCAGGTATAGAATTTTCTGCAGGAAAGCTATGCAATTTCCTGGAGTTGTTTGATGACATATATTACAACCATTACCAGAACGAAATCCAAATTGGCTTGTGAGAAGTTGATATTTCAAAAACCATGACAGCCTAGATAATACAGTGTTCATTAATACTTTTACCATAATGGATCCAGTTGAGATTATCTCTTTATGTAGGGTTTTGATGACTACATTTTATTTCAGTAGTGATTTAATCAGCGATATCCCACAATGTTTTGGAGATGAACTTCTGATTCTAGATGTCTTTCATGAAATTGGGAAACTTGTATTTAGGAAGAAGGTATACTATTTTCAAAAGTTCAGTCCCAATGTCTAGTTCTGTTTTATTATTCTTCAGATTTTCATAGCTTTTTTACTTGTAACTAGCCTATTGATTGCTTACATTTGGAGACAGATTTTGCAATGATCAGATTTTCATAGCTTTCTTTACTTGTAACTAGCCTCTTGATTGCTTACATTTGGAGACAGATTTTGCAATGATCAGATGTATATAGATGTATGTTCTATTTCTCTGGGCGTCTTCAGCTTAGTGTGGTCAGGGTTCAAGTGTGACATAATGATTTTGTAAGACCAGGATATCGTTTTTGAGTTGGTTTTGATCGTATGATGCTACCATGATTTATCGCCTTTCTCCGCACATCAGCCTATTGTTGATACTGTTTGGCTTTATTACTTTCTTTTACAATTTTCAGGATACATTATTTTTCACAAAGTATTAACTTATTTTTATTTTCCTTGTTAAATTATAAGTTTACGGCATTCTATTTTTCTCCCTTAAGTGTATCATTTCTTTTCAAGTCAGAATTGTATCTTTTTTCCCTCTAGCTATTCATGGAATGATCTTGTGCGGATCTATTACGCACGAACATACATGCATACAAAAATACAAATCACATATAACGCCAAGCATTCATTGGTTAATTAATCACCACTGCGTTATTATAGGCGATTTAAAAATCGCAGCAATGCGACCATTTTGTAATCGCTCTATTTTTAAGTAGTAAATTTTGAGCACTTTTGGGAGAAACGGAGAACAGAAGCTCCCGATGCCAACCAATCTGAGCGTCTGCACGTGAAGAATAATAATTCTTCCCGCGCAGCGATTTGGAGCCTACAGTCGCTTATATAAGTTAAGGTCTATTCCAACTGCCAAACGAGTCCACGACAGTTGAAACCATGCGCCAAATTTCTCACTCACACAAACCACTCACATGCTGAACATACTTTGTACACACTCACATAAACTCTTCTTACACAACAATATCTTTCAAGAACAATCATTACAAGAGACTCTCATGAATATTCTTCCAGTGAACTTTAGAACACTAAAATAGCAGCTAAAGAGAGACAACTCTTGGTTAATTCAACCTTTTCTTACTTAAATGCATCACATTCCTTCACATCGTTGTTTGTTATTGTACATCTTGTTAAATACATATTTTATGTGTAACAATGTCTTTTGGTTATCATTTTTCTGCGTGAACCCTGTTTCCTAATCTAAAGTTAAATTAATGTGGTGAAGTCCGCCACAATCTCACACTCCTTAGCTAATAAAGATATAATTAAATTATTTGAAATTTTTTTATTATGATGTTCATCCTGTACAAAGTTCGAGAGCTCCTCGATGTAGCGGGTTATAGAATAAGAGGCATAATTTATATAGATATGTGGGGAAGATAACAGTTAGCCCTAGACTTAAACAGGTTAAGATTGTACTGATCGGGAAAGCATTCTCTTGGGAGACGGTTACACAGAACTGTGGATCGTGGGAAGAAACATCTTGAGTGGAACGTATATTTCACCAAGTCGTTTTGATAAAAATTTACAGACATCAATTTTCCCTGTATTTTACCACAGAAAACTCTTCTTGCACTTTCATGTGAATATGTTTCCCAATAAATGACGTATAATCATAGTGCTGTCAGCGAACGACATGTAACGAAATAGAATTTAATACCTCCTTGCTGCTTTAAAGAATCTAATATATTTAACTCGTATTTTTCTCACAGCACTCGAGGAGGTTTTTTGCAATTTCTCTTCTTATTATAGACGTCCCTTAGTTTTATTAACATAATTAATATTCCGAGTGGTATCCCCATCTTTGCTGATATTATCACAGCATAACTTTTTGGCCGATTCCAAAAACGAACCTCAATCGAGAAATGAATGGGAACGCATTTCATGATTGACTGATTTTTTTTAGGGCTTTTCAACCTTTTTATATGTTATTTAAAGCTAGAAAATATTTTTATAAGAATCTTTTAGAGATAATAATGATTTACTTACAGAAATCGTACTAATTAACCTCTAGCAGGTAGCATAAGTTGTTGTTTCATGCTTTTCCCACGCGTATTTGAGCGTCACTGAATATCACAAAATGCGACTAGATTCCGAGCCGTTATTCATTACTCCACCCACAGATCAAAGCTTACAACACCTGGTATTCCCAAGCGGTCACTCATCTAGATACTAACCAGGATCGGCGTTTCTTAACTTCAGCGATCCTACGAGATCTGGTGTTTCAACGTGATATTTCCGTAAGCATTATGAGAGAAATATTTTTCCCTATATCAGGTGAAATTCAAAGAGAATTCTTCATTTAAAATTTCTGGAGTTTGGAACAAGAGGCGACAAGAAATAATCCTATTCAAAATGGCTTTATGACATCGAGATCATGAATATTATTTCTTTTTATTAGATTTTATAAAAGTTGATACGGTGTCTAGTTTACTGTGAACATTCCTTTTAAATGATTCCCAATAGATGAACCCAAAACAAAATATGTTCCTTCTCTCGATTTATTGGTTTTTTGTTTGTTTTTTTTAAATATATTAATCTCGAGTGATAGTAATCTATATATAAATTTCTGTGACTTCCGGTAGGCTATCCGTCCGTCACACCCTTTAAATTACTCACACGTTGACCGATCGGGACGAAATTTTGGGGAGAAGTATAAACAGGTAAGGGGTTACAAAGTACAGTTACTTTTACTAGGGTGCATAAAAAAACACGAGGTAGAGTTTTTGTCAAAGTTTTTTTTTCAAACAAATCAGCATATTCAAATTTCATCGATTGGTTTTTGAAATTGAACGAAACGTCGAGTACATCTCGATGAAAATTGTTAGGAATAAGTTCAACAATACTAAATAATGTGAGGCTTTCAGCAAGCGTCAGAGTTGTAAAATATTCTAGTATATGAAAAAGTACTCCCGATTATGAATTAAGAAATTTTTTTTTTTTAAATTTAATAATTTTCTCGAATGGATCTTTTTTTGGCTACCGAGGGCGTTCATTTTACAAGGAATCTAGATTGGAAAACAGACCCAATTATTAACTTCTGTAAAATTAATTTTCTTTTTTGATATTGGCAGAATGATTAACCTATATTATTATGAAAAGAAAGCAGAAAAAATATTGTACACTCATCTAGGTACTGATAAGTCATGACGTTGCTTAACTCCGGTGATCGTACGAGAAACGGTGTTTCAATGTGATGTGGTCGTCATTCCAGAATACATTCCAAGACTTAAGAAAAACAGGAGATAGATATTTGTATTCTGTAGATTTTAATAATGTTTATATAAAGATTTCTTTTTAAGAAATAAAAGCGAAATGCAATTTCGCGGGCCGAATTTTTAATCGACCTATATGAGATTTCAAAGCGAAGGTTTAAAATGTTATAATTCGCTACTTGAGACAGTAAAATCAGATTATCAATGTACTTACGCCAATCATTGCTATAAGTACTTAATCTAATACTGTCATTTATGAAGATGCAACTCATCAGAATATAAATTAAACACATTTGTGAATTAAGACGTACAAAGCAGATACACACACACATTTGCGCCCGTGAGGGCAAATACACACATATATATGTATATAATTTCAGGTAAACTAATAAAAGAAGAAATCAACGAAGAAAAATTAAAAGAAATAAAAGAAAAACTCTAAACTAAATAATAAGCAAATTAACGCACTTGCAATGTAGACATAAACACAGGAACAGGTAATAATAATAATAATAATAATAATAATAATAATAATAATAATAATAAAGAAATAAAGAATCAATAATGAATAATGATTAAAAAGATAACAAGACTATAAAAAACCTACAAACAACCGCATTCTGATTCGAACGTTATTTTCACTTAATATCCTTTAGGATAATTTGAAGTATAACTTTTATTGCTTACACTGTAAACGTTAAATAATAACATAATATAACTTACCAGCATATATAAATAGTCGACACAAAATACAACACGCATGGTCTGAAGATGTCGTTTAAATATGAAACAGACTGTCGCAGATTGGTGTTGACTTCAGAGTCCATATATATATATATATATATATATATATATATATATATATATATAAAACATGAGGTAGAGTTTTTGTCAAAGTATTTTCCAAACAAATCAACATATTCAAATTTCATCGATTGATTTTTTTGAAATTAATCGAAACGTCGACTTTGTACATCTCCATGAAAATTGTTAGGAATAAGTTCAACAATACTAAATAATGTGAGGCTTTCAGCAAGCGTCAGAGTTGTAAAATATTCTAGTATATGAAAAAGTACTCCCAATCATAAGCAGTTGGTATGACGTTTGCACGATAACGTGACTGTCAGGGTTTCAATTCTCGGTAGTGGATGTGCACTGCTGATGAGTCCCAAATATAGGACGAAACGGCCGTCCAGTACTTTCTGCATTCTGTTGAGGTTTCTTTCAGACTCGATGAATTACTAAATTATAATTATCGAATACTCCTAATAATTTCTATCACACACACTCATACATATATATCTTTATATATATATATATATATATATATATATATATATAAAATCTTAAAGAGCCAGGAACTACCTACATAGGTTTCACCTAAGAGGATCTTCAGAGCAAACTTTTATTTTATTTACTTGAGTGTTTTTTTTCTTTGGACTGGAAATTAAGGAACTGGACAATTTTTGTGTCCCGCTTGGATGTTTCTAGTTCTTTCTATATTTTCAATTTTTCCCAGTTTGTTCCGATATATTTATATTTGCGAATTGCGTCATCCGGGTTTTTTTCACCAACCGAGTATAGTTACTAATATAATATATATATATATATTTTAAAGGATGTTAGATTTCATTGAAAAATACATCCCTACCCACTACCAAAAGTTGCAATAACTGATACATTAAAATATAGACATATTGAACACCTAGACACCCCTGTCTAGAAAAATAGATTTATCTGTAACCTTGGAAACATGAATTTTGTTTTAGCTGTGTATTTAAAACCCAGTAATTTTGAAAGTTACTCCAAAATTCACTTGAGGATGAAATGGAACTAATGTCTTTAATTTAATTACAAATTAAATTCGGGGCTTTTAGCTTCCATTTTTGAAACATGGTTAGAACTGTGTAGCGAAAAAAACATATTTTAAATCAATTAAATTATAATATTAATGCTCTGTAAATTTACATCGAGCACTGTTTTGTAAAAATAAAAATATCTATAAGAACACCGGATTATATATCTTACTGTTCTTTCTTTCTTTATATATATATATATATATATATATATATATATATATATATGCATATATATATTGTATGTCAGTTCATTTAGATGCAATGTTACTGGTAAACCAGTACTATTTGTAGCATGGTCAGGAAATAGGCGACTAAACTGGTTCCCCCACCAGGTTAACCTGGTGATGAGGGTGGCTAGAAACCCTGAAGGTGAAAAACCAGACCTGTCAAAATGCGGATGAAACTTTTCGAGAGGTCAACGGCCATCTGCATATCTCTTATGTCAAGTTTGTTTGACTGCTATTACTAAAGCCGTAAACAAGTTCAACCTGTTTCAGCCGACAGAGAGGTTAGACACTGTGATAAAAAACCCAGCCCCATTAGGTGTCCAGTCATCTCAAGACGCTTGTCACTGGGTAAATTCCTAAAAGAGTAGAGAAAGTACCATATGTTTCGCACAAGCATGTTATATCGCCATCCTAATCTACAAAGTCCTATGGCGATGGAGGAGTAGCAACGTGTGCAAGATTGACGGCCTGGGAGCAGATGGTCACAAATCTGCACATAGAGGGCTTTGGGATCATCTAACGTCGCTGTTTTGCTGGTTGAACAGCAGCATCTTTCGGTGGATTCATTAGTATCTGAACAGCCCTAGCCAGGGAAAAAACTGCTCACCCATGAATTTGAGAAGGGTTTAGAAACAGTGACCTAAACTAAAACACTGTTCCTTTTTCCGGCTGGCCGGCTTCGGCGGTGAAATAAGAAAATAAAAATTCAAAAATCATAATCCAAGAGACACTTCATGAAAGACGGTTCTTGGAATGTGAGGTCCCTTTCAGATAGTGATCAAACTGCCATTGTAGCAAAGAAATTATCAAGGTACAATAATGAAATAGCGGCACACACTGAAACCCGCTTAAGCGATGAGGATCAACTGATGTAAAAAAAAAGGCAGGCTACACTTTCTGTTGGAAGGGTAATATCTGCAGGTGAGAAACATTCTGCAGGAGAGGTGTAAGGTTTGCAATTAAATCTGGTCTTGTTGCACATATTGAGCATCCTCAAGGCATAACTGACAGAATCATAAATATTCGTATGTCATTGCCAGGAAGAAGATTCATGATATTAATCTCTGTCTATGGTCCAACCATGCCCAATATTGAGGAAATGATAATTGCTTTCCACGAAGACCTCCATTCTCCATTTTGTCGTTTTGGACTTGATAAGGTAAAAAGCAATGGTTTGCAACTTCTTCAGCTCTGCAATACTTTCTTTCAACAAAAAGAGATCCATAAGCTAACCTGGATTCACCCACAGTCTCGCTATGGTCGCATTGATTACATAATTTGTCGTCAACGTGACCTTCAAGATGTTTGCTGTGTAAGAGTAATGAGGGGAGTAGAATGTGGTACTGCTTATAAGGATGAAAAAATCCCCAAATGGGTTGAGCTGAATAAGTTGAGGTATCCGGTGGTACGGGAAGAGCTTTAAAAAGCTATGGAAGTCTCTCGGTTTGATGGTTCGTGGGAAGATTTTAAAAAGACCATAAACAACATCAGTGTTGATGTCTTGGGTTTAAGAAAAAAGAAACATCAATGAGAATAATCTCAAAATCAACCAGCTTCTTCAAATTAAAAAACAATCTTTATCAGAAGACGTTGAGTGCATCTGAGAGTGATCATCACTCATTTTGCGAGTCCTTTAAGGTCTGTAGGTCCTCTTTTCAAAGTAGATTACAACAATTAAGATTCAATGGTGGCATGATATTTTCAAACAGATTCAGATGCCTACAATCGTAAAGACTCAAAGGTAATGTATGACCTATTAAGAAAAGCCTTTGGGCCCCAGTTAACATCTGTAACTCTTCTGAAAACTAAGTATAGAACTAATCTCCTTAAAGATTCCAAAATATATTACAGCGTTGGATTGAGCATTTTCGGATTTGTTTGATAATCCTTCAATTGTTTATTTGAACATAATGAACAATCTGCCTCAGACGGATGTTGTGCATGAAACTACAATTTTACCAACATATGAGGAAAGTGATTCAAGAGGTCAATACTGGGAAGGAACCAAGATTGGGTGGAATTCCTGTTGAGGTGCTCTTGCAAGGATGGAAATAAATGGCAAGAAGAATACATCATCTAATTGCGGATGTTTGGAATGGTGCACATGTCTATCCGGACTGGATTGATGCCATTCTTCTGCCCCTGTATAAAGTGAAAGGTCAAATGTCAGAATGGAGCAACTACAGTGGAATAAGCTTACTTGAGGCTGTAGGTAAAGTTTTTGCCAAAATCTTGCTCGATCGGCTCCCAAGCCACGTCTGTTCTGAAATAAAACCAGAGAGTCAATGTGGGTATTAGGGTTATCGTTAGTTATATGTCCATATAACCACCCTGATGATAGGTCACGTGAGCCGAGAGCTTAGATCATGAATAGCCTGATAAAAAATATCCGAATGTTGGACAGTTTTTGTCTTTTCTCCTGAAACTAAAGCTTAGAACGGTCATGATCAAAAATAATCGAAATTTGTTATATCTAACAATATATATATATATATATATATATATATATATATATATATATATATATATATATATATAGATAATATTAGTGGAAAATATACATACATATGAAAAATATATCTAAAAATTCCCATACATGTATATTTTAGAAAAAAAATTTTTCAAGAGGAAGGATCCAGGTAGAACTCAATGTCTAAGACAGAGTAAGGATATAATAAAAAGGCTTAAACACTAATATTCCATGGTCATAATTTATTCCATTGGAATCGTAAATACGATCCAAATCATCAGACCTACAAATTCAAAATGAAAACAGAAAAAAAACAACTCCGGAAATCAAAACAGAATTTAGAGAAAGTGTAAGTATGAGGATGGTGACAGAGAGAATTTTTGGAGATATGGGTGGGGTGGATTTTAAAAAGAGGAGAGAAAGAAAGTCGACGGATGTCTAATACATAAAGATACATTTCGTGGTGACATACACACCACAGACAATTCAGATAGGAAGGAAAAAAAAAAAAAAAAAAGGAAAAGGGTGGGGGAGAGGGATGGGACGAAGGAAAATAAAAATTGTGTTTACTTAAAATTTAAAATCAAATATAAATATATGAAGATGAATATAACGATTGTCTCATTTCGCAAGGACCAAATATTTCTATGTTCAAAAACACATACTAATACACAAAAAAAAAAAAACATATACAAGTAGGTACATACACTTAGGCATGTATACACACACACACCCAGACATACGTGTACATGCACATACATACACACATACACACTATATATACATACACACACATATATATATATATATATATATATATATACATATATACATATATACATATATATACACATACACAAACATACATACATATATATATATATATAAAAACCTAAAAATATATTCACATATCCACACATACACATATTCATCTATATTCATATACACACACTTTTCACATACATATACACGCATACATATGCCCCATGTATACATTCATACATACATACATACTTATACATACACATACACATACATATACAGATACATACATACACACATACATATATATATACCTATACATACATATATACACATATATATATATATATATATACACACATATACCCATACATCCACGCACATACACATACACACATACATATACACACATACATACATATATACACACATACATACATATACACACACATACACACATATACACATACATATACACATGCAAATACATACACACCCTTACATATGTATATATATACACATGCAAATACATACACACACCTTTATACATGTATATATATACACATGCAAATACATACACACCCTTACACATGTATATATACACATACACACACATACACACACACACACACATAAACATGTATACACATAAGTACACATACACACCTATACATATACATACATAACATAAACACCTCCATACGTATATATATACACTTACATACATACACACATATATACACATACATACATATACATACAAATATACACACATATACACACACATACACATACTCATACATACATATAAATACACACAGAGATATACACATATGTACATATATATAAAAAGTTAAAATCTAAATAAGTGACGATTCAAATATTTGCGCGTGTATGAAAAAAAAAAAATTTTTTATATATATATATATATATATATATATATATATATATACATACACATACATGCACATACATACACATACATATACATACATATACATACATGCACACACATACACAAACATATATATATAAATACATAGCGCATCACATAAACGTGTGCAAAAGGTACATTTAGAGATAAACATAATAGTCATACAATTAAAATGTCATGCCCGATGTTATAGGACCGAGATGGAGCCGACATAAGTGACAACATGTTACACAACGGTGTTCAAGTTTTGAAACCTTTCTTATGTCTACATTTAGAGAATACCTCATTCCGAAGATTCAGCAGCTCATCTCGATTTTTATCTTTGATAATGAAGATTTTTTTCCGCCATGCATAGATCACACCGATCGCGGAAGTTATTAGGTGTTCTGGCTCTAGATAGGAATCTCCATTTCAAAATTGGGTTTAATCCCGTATCCACCAGTTCCCAGTAGTGTTTGGATAAGGAAGTCTGTCTACTGAGGCATCTATATCTAAATGAGCGTCTATGGTTGTATAGACGCTGCTTCCAATCACCGGCGGATATACCTATGTATCTTTTTTTCTCGTTTATATTTCCCTCGGGAAAGATAGTTGCCTCGTATACTACATTTTCAGATTTGCATTTACCCCCGATTGGACAATGGTCTTTATTCCTACAATTGCAGGTAGGGTTACTAGATTGAGTTCCATTACCGTGGTAGTTTCTAAGTATTCTGCAATTATGGGAAGATATGATTTTCTTTATATTTCTAACGCATGAGTAACTAATTTTTAGAGTTTTCCTATTGAAAATTTTACCTAGTGGATGCTTACTGTGGAAATGTTTATCAATTAATTTCAGAAAGAAAGAAACTTCCTATATGTTCCTATATATATATATCGAGAGAGAGAGAGAGAGAGAGAGAGAGAGAGAGAGAGAGAGAGATAGACCAGCTAAAATTATTCATGAAAGGCCGACACCGTGGAGGTTATGGTCAAGCTGGGCAAGAATTAAACTCTTTTAAATAATAACTATTTCTGTTTGACTTAAGTTCACCATATTTTTAACATATCCACTATTTTTCTATTGAATCTATTTTTCTTTTCTTTGAATCATAATTTATTCTTGTTTACCAAAACCCCCACCAGTGTCCACCATGTTAAATGCTGTGGTGTTAGTTTTTTTTTTAAAAATAATTCTACTAACTTTATTCCCTTTCTATTTGAATCACAAGTACAAATGTCACGTAATAAGACGAATGTAAAATGCAAACTACAGAGTAGATGGAAAGAAAATCTCTGTTTAAAATTGGAAATAAATTAATTGTTGGCCTATTGGCATAAAACATTTGATTTTGAACAGTATAAGGGCTGTAGTACAGTGCAGTGTTAAAATTCTAAAAAAGACACTGGCATTGTCCAATCTTCTGGATATATCCTTGAAATTTCTTGTACCTTTTGCACATTTTCTTCCAATGTGGATGCGGAAAGGACGACTACTTCTGTGGGTCAACACATTCTATAATTTTTAATTTTGATCTCTCCGACTTCAGGAGATTTTACCTTTAAGGAATTAAAGGTAAACGAAGCTTACAGACCATTTACGTTGTTAAGTTGAACGATGGAAGTGTTGTCTTTTTCGATATATGAAATGAAGAAAGTGCGATATGATCTTTTTCTTTGACGTACTGTTTCATGCGTGAGCGATGTTAGTTCTCCACAATATCATATCCTTTGTCGTTCAAAGTAATATTTGTCTCCATACTACCTTTCTCGTTAAGTAGATTGTTCGATGTTTCCTAATGCCTCTCTTACCTTCAATACGCCTTGTAAATGTCAAATTTTCCAACTCCTCTTTCCTCATGTGTCTCAGAGGTTTCGGCAGTTTCTGTCTGATTCTATGTATAAGAATGTTTCCGTTTATATTTTCCTTAAAAACTTCCTCGTTGCTCAAACATCTCACGTATGGTATTCTCATCAATCTTCTGTAGAACGACATCACTGTTACAAAAATTCCCCTCTTCATCTGCGAGGAAATTGTGAAGAATTCACTGTTTATAGGACAACATAGCAATTCCATACTTTTCTTTTTTTCTGACGAAATGCTCCTGTTTGTTAACACTTTAAAGAAGGAGAGATGTCACGTAACAGCGAATTACTCTTTTCTTCATTACCAAAGAAATCTTATTGTTCCGCAATAGTCAGCGCAACTTTTGTAATGCTTCCTTGACCATCCCAATACGTCTACGGATCTCAGTGTCGCATTTACCGTCCTCTGTCAAAACACTTTCCAGATATTTAAACTTCCGCGTCTGCTTGATTCTAGGGTTCCCGACCTGCAAATCGCATTTCGTGCTCATTCTTTTACTGATGACCACACATGATTCTTATAATATGTAAATTGTTATGGGACCTTACCCATAATAACATAATGGACTATTCCATACGTAATAAATACTGCGCCTCAAGAGGAAGCAGGGAGTTCCGTCTGAAGTCTAGAGTTCAGTCTAAAGTCTGAAGTGAGGTCCGTCAGGAGTCTGTCAGTCACTCAGAGCGAGTCAGTCAGTCGAGTCAGAGGCAGTCCGAAACAGAGTCGCGTTCAGACAATTACTACTAAACCTGATTGTTCGTACTAACACTTTCTACTTCACTGTATATATTCCTGTTTGTAATATATCTGTGTTATTCCATATCCGAGTTCTTTATTGGTTCTACCTTGGACTATCACCGTGATACAAGGAACCGGACCATAACATAAATATAGTATAGTAGACAGATAAAAGAAATTTTGAGATAAAAATGAAGTAAAAATTAATAATGTAGATAATAAGATTTATTTTACAATATTATTTGAGCACCTAGAAGCATGATTTAAAAGAGGTTTAAAATCTGGCTTTTCGTACATGGCAGTGTGTTTTCCTTAACAGTTTCCACAAAAAAAACAAACTCTACAACACCAATCGTGGCAAACAAATAGCACGATAGTAGTAGGTCTTATCAGTAATGTAAAAAACGCGGAGAAAAATTCCCGCAAAGCTTTTAGCTTCATTTTGTTTTTTCGTTGAGAAAAAAACACGGGATATATCCGAAAATTATGACTTTTAACATTTCTTTTAATCATGTTTCTATTTCGTGAAAATGTGTAGTAATACAAAATAAATATCTGCTTATATTTCTGAGATGAGGTATTATGCACATTATTTACATAATTCGGACTATTGTCCTCATATTTGTCTTGAGGACACATGGCACAGAGGATAAAGGCGTTAGTTAGATCCAATGACAGGACCCAAAGAGTGTGATTTCAATACCCGACTAAGGCAGTGGAGAATTTTCGGAGGGAAATTAACAGGTGATAACATTAAAAAAGCGTGGCACGTAGAACTAGAACGGTCTACCCCAGTGAGCGAAATAAAGAGTTCAGTTCGACATTCCAAGCACCTAAAAAAGGTCGGATCGTACAACAGCCGAAACGTTGTAATAAATATGACGACAAAGATGAGGACAATAGTCCGAATAATGTAAATAATGTGCAAAATAAATAATATTAAACTCATTATGAATATTATTATTTTGTTGTTTTTTATCTCTCAAATTCCATTCATCGGCCTATTTTTATATATATATATATATATATATATATATATATATATATATATATATATATATATATAGATAGATATATATATATATATATATATATATATATAGAGAGAGAGAGAGATAGATAGATATTAGTGGTAAATATACATACATATGCAAAATATATAAATGCCCATACATGTATATTTTTTAATAAAAATTCAAGAGGAAGAATCCAGGTAGAACTCAATGTCCAGGACAGAGTAAGGATATTATAAAAAGGCTTAAACACTAATATTCCATAGTGTATAAGCTTTTTTATTATATATATATATATATATATATATATATATATATATATATATATATATATATATATATATATATATATGCTAGCAGCCACAAACAACTGCTGGTCGATCAGACAAAACCATTCAGTTAAAATGGAGCAACAACACCATCATGTTTAACGTACTTTTTTTAAAAATACATTTTGAATTAATGCAGTTACTGATATAACCGATGTAGTCTGTATTTATTCAACCGAAAGTAGTCGAGGAAACGAAGGGGTAAAACAGGCAACATGAAAACCTACTTCAGGTGACAATTATTTTGGAGTTTTTGAAATTCAATTTTTCAGTGTGCTACCAGAGATGTAAAAGGGGATACATTTATTAAGCCATTGGTAAATTAAGTTAAGATGAAAATTGGTTGAAAGATCAGAAAAAAATAAGAAAGAAACCATTAAAAATCGCCATTTTTCGCTATTTAGACGAATTTTCACTATATGAATGGATTCAGTTATCAAGTTAAATGTCTGTTAAACAATCAGTTTATTGTTGGCTACAATTGAGAGAAGTTTGTATTAGATTGCTTGAAAATTGAGGGAGTTTTTAATTTAAAATTTGTGTTGAAATCGATTTTTCGTTTTCTCGCATTTTGTTTTTAAATTATCGATTTTTTCACGCTAAGAACCCATCTCTTAGATTATACAATGCATATGCCAAGTTTGGTCAAAATCGGTTGGATGGATTTCGAGTGAAACAGTATCACACAGACAGACACACAGACATCCTCTGTAATATATATATATATATATATATATATATATATATATATATATATATATTATAAAAAGTTAAATCATACATTGAATCAATTAGCAATATTAATGCAATTAATGGCGAAATCTCTTCACTAACAGACTTAATATAAGCATTAAACTATTAACAATCCACTGAATGATGCGATCCTTATGTATAAAATTGTTTTCAGATGCATCAGGTGTATTTTTATAGCAGCAAGTACTCTCAAGGACTTCATGTCCTCATCATCAGACTGTAATTTTTTTCCCTTTAAAATCAAAACTTGAAGACGAAATGAATGTGTTGTAGACTAAAAGATGTTTTTTTTTTAAGAATGTGTTATTTATTAACGGTTATATAATATTGCAACGTGCAAGTCGCAACGCTAAATTTCAAATATTTCAAGTGAGAATTTTTTTCTATGAATTTTGTAAGTTGGTAAATCCACGAATTCTTTTGTTGTAAGTGTTTTCCAGTTAACGTGACATGAACTAAGACCATAGTTCAGTTAATAGAATGATATGTCTTAGTAGTTTTTTTTCTCCGGAATTTCGTATTGCAGATCAATTGTTTTTTTTATAAACGTATTATATTAGGCAGCATATATTTTATATTGTAAAGAGATAATCATATATTGAATCAATTAGCAATATTAATGCAATTAATGGCGAACTCTCTTCGCTAGCAGATTTAATATGAGCATTAAACTACTAACAATCCTCAAAATATTCGAAATCGTGTAACAGTATGGGATAATTGTCCGTCCCACAAAATATTTAATATCTAAAAAGCCACAAAACTATTTGAGTTACTTTTCCCAGGTTTTCAGATAAGCCGGTTAGCCATCTTGACACCATTTGTCGCAAGAATCGCTGAAAATTTTTTTGCGTTATTCAGCGAGATGGCGAACAGGTTAAAATCCCTTTTTCTCAGGCCCACTCTGTTTTTTTCTGACTGGGCAATGGTGAGAGGAAAAAAATATCATTCAGATCTTCAGTAATGATACCATCATTCAACATCTGTCTTGCATCTTCAAAGCACGTTCAAAACCATCAAGAGAATGCCGAATAAGTTTAAAAAAGAAGGAAGAATAGAGAAAAACTGTATCGGGGGGGGGGTCATTTTAGAACTAAGCACGTTCTTATTCTTCAAAACAGAATCTAATAATGTTATAAAAAACCTCGGAGAATTTGAGTAAGCTATTTTTGATCATTTCTAAGATACAACGGTTAATCTAAAGCTTAATTTAACATTTGGATAATTTATTTTGCTGTTACACGATTTGGAGAATTTGGCAGTTATATCCGGTATATATATATATATATATATTTATTAAAGACATTTTTATGTTTAACGTTCTTTTTTATAGATACAAGTATTTAAGTAAATGCTGTTTATAATAAACAGTATTAAATAACATTTACCGGCCTGAATGTCCGAGAAATTTTCATAGAAAATATTCGTCATTTGTTTACATTTGATACGCCAGAGCAGTTATGAATGTACGAGATTCATGGAAGATTGAAGTTTATAAGCAGTAAATTCGACCTTGTCTACCGAACGCTCCTTTGTGGCCGAGACGGTAAGGCACGTCAGCGTAAATGACGGTTCCGTATAGTTCGAATCCTGTCAAAGGACGAATATTTTCTATGAAATTTTCTTCAGGCCGGTAAATGTTATGTAATACTGTAATACTATAAACAGAACATTTACTTAAATACTTGTATCTATAAAAAAGAACGTTAAACATAAAAATGTCTTTAATAAACAAACTGTCGGACTTTGTCCATTTCTTTATATATATATATATATATATATATGAAAATCTCTCCGATTTAATCAGTAGAGAAGACAATATTTATGAATAAAAATGACAATAGGAAAACTGGTAATTGCTGACGCGTTTCGTCCAATGTGGACTTTATCAAAGCAAAATACGAGAATGAAATTAATTGAACAAAGTAACTAATAAAAACAAAAAAAACAATGTACCTAGCAACTGGAATGTAGAGAAAGGCTATTTTCATATTTTTAACTGAAAAATAACGTCAGAGATTGTCACGTGTGGAGAATATTGATATTATATCTGTGTTGATGTATTCAACCATTTTCTTTTGATTTTATGAATCTGTTGGGTATATTTGTTTGTAAGAGCATTAATTTTGTTAAGAATATATATATAAATGTGCCTCGAAGAAGAATTGCTGTCTAATTATATTGTCCATATGTATGTGTGAGTGAAGAAAAGAAAGTGGAACAGCTTTTTATGGAAAATGTGCCCCCCCCACTTGAGGTCGGAATGAAAGACAGTCAGACACGAGTATAAGGAAGGTGTGTTGGAATTTTCAACCACAGTATTATAATTAACCTTATCTGATCCAACAAGAAAGTGTTTTTTCCGCATTGAAATCATTAACGTCTGATGGATTTTAAATTAGATCCGTATGAAATTAGTCAATTCCGTGATATTTTCTATATTCCTTCGTACAGCACCACTGTGCTATTTTTTGATTTTGGTAATATATTGTGTATATACGCATATTACACAGTACTGATAGAAGACACGGAAAAGAAATTACAAAATCTCCTACAGAAGGTAGCGACGGAAAGTGAGAAGAATGAACTAAGCATAAACTACAAGAAGACAGAATACATGGTCATCAGTAAAAGGATGAACCCGAGATGCAATTTGAAAGTCGGGGGCACTATAATCGAGCAGACGCGGAAATTTAAATATCTGAGAAGTGTCTAGACAGAGGACGGTAAGTACGACACTCAGATCCGTAGACGTATTGGGATGGACAGAGACACATTCCAAAAGTTGGGCAAACGATTGCGAGACAGGAGGTTATCTTTGGTAACGAAGAAAAAAGTACTGAGCTGTTATTTGACATCTGTCCAACCTTTACAGCAGTGAATGTTAGACGGTCTCATTAAAGATCAAAAAGAGACTCGAGGCGATGGAGATGTAGTTCTACAGAAGGATGATGAGGATATCATAGACCGAGTGTGTGATCAACGTTGAGGTATTGAGGATGCAAACAAGGAAGAGTCTTATACTTAACATCAGGACGAGGCAGCTGAAGTTTCTTGGACACATAATGAGGAAGGAGGGCCTGGAGAATCTAATACTCACGGGTCGAATAGAGGGAAAGAGAGAAATGGAAGTAACGCATGACATTCCTAGCGGACTTAAGCAAGTGAATCAGAGAACGTGGTCTGAGGAGGTGGCAGAGGGATAGCACTTGTTGAGAGGTACAAGGGATAGGAGGATGTGGAGAGCCATGATCACCTACATCCTGAAAGGACACAACACATAAAAAGAAAAAAATGTATGAGTTCGGTCTGAGGTTTACACACACACACACACACACATATATATAAATATATATATATATATATATATATATATATATATATATATATATATATATTTATATATATAAACCTCATATTGTGTGTATAGGCAGCATTCCCTCTTTTATACATGTTTCCTTAAAGACGACTGTCAGTGTACTGAGATTAAACATTTATTTAACTTTTCTTGTGTTTGTAGATGTGTTTTCTGCACACAAATTGTGTAAAATCTGTCCAAATATTCTGCATTTCCGGGATCTTTCGGCTATACGTTTACCCATCGTCAAGGAGGATTTTATTTTTACTATTTAACTGACTGTATAGGTTGTGTTGATATATCTAAAGTTGTAGGGATATCTGTCTCTATTTCTGAGATGAGGTATTGCAATTGTTTATATTATTTAAATAGTTCGGACTGCTGCCCCCATCTTTATTGGCATATTCCCATGGTTTCGACCGTTGTACACTTCTGCCTAGAAAGCATAGAAATGAATACAATATGGGAACCAGCAATACGGAATGCTAGAGAAAAGCATTAGTAATAACACAATTGCAATATGAGCTCAGGTAAAGATATTAGGTTTATAAGTCACAAAGATTCATACGCTAATGTCCTCAAGGCCCAGTAGATAAATTTGTTGGTTGGAATAAGTGATTTGACCCAAAGTGTTGTTAGTTCAATACCTTCCAACTGCAATGGTGAACAAAAAAGATAGCTAAGAAATTGGGAAGAGACATGGCACATAGGACAAAACAATCTTCCCCGGAAGAGGAAATAACCATTTTCAACAAAGAAATTCCAATAACTTGAAGAAAGCCGGAGCGTACAACGGCCGAAACGTTGTGAATATGGTAACTGAGAATAAGACAAGAGTTCGAATTATGTAAATATTTATATGGACGTTTTATTTGTCAAATACAGTCAGCACATTGTGGACGTGTTCGTAGTTAATGTTATTGAGTGTGTGCTGGCTTTTTCTTTTTTATTATTAGGGCTTCCATTATTTTAAATCTTTTTGTTTTACATGTAGATGAGGTTATTATGCTTGTATTTTCTACTTATATATTTCGGATGGAGTCATTTAGGTTTGTGTGTGTGTTTAAATGAGTTCTAATGGAGCTGTGGCCGGATAGTTGTGACGTAATTTAAACACAGACGCCGACTCCTTTCGAAACATACTAGACTCGGCTTGGCTTTCAAGCAGATGTTTTCGTTAATCTTTCACTCATTTGACATTGTCATTATTGAATTAACGCTGAGTTTCTGGGCTAGTGAACAATGTCTGCATAACTGTGAATACCAGAAGATATCTATGAAGAGGTTGCGTGTTTTTCTGTTATTCAAGCGTAGTGATTGTAAAACCAACTTTTGGCATCTTAAGGGACTGCTTGGGTGCTTTAGGTTAACTTATTATAACTTATTTTGATTCGAAACCACATCTGACCTCAGCGAAGATATTAATGGTGATAAAGTAACTGATGTTTTCTTTTGGAGTTTTGTATATTAAGTTATATCTGCAGTATATTTTGATTTTATATATGACGCGTAATGAGTGCGTGGTTGACTGGTAAGTATGTGAGGTCTGGGTTTGAATTATGATTTCTCACTAAACTTGATAATATTTCACAAGGCAGGCGCTTTCAACGTGAAATTAGGAATGTAAACGCTATACTAGTTTGGAAGCATGGTTTTATCATTTGATTAAAATCGCTAAATGTAACCGTAAGTTCTATGCTAATATTTTCTTCTCTGGTACTTAATGCTTATGGAACTTTCATCTGGCTTCTTGCTTTCAAATCAACTGTTTTCATTATTCACGGTCTTTTATTGTGTTCTCTGATTAATAATGACTTTTTCTCTCTCGCATTCTCTCATACTCAGTAATCCATTGCCTGTTAGTGGCTTTATTGACTTGCTTGGGGCGAAATGATAGAAAAAAAAAAAGAATTATGTATATTATATCTACCACGGCGGAGTAATAGACAGCGGCTCGGATTGAGGAATCGGAGAGCCGTGTTTGAAATCTAGTTGAATCCATTACATTCACTTACATGCTAATACACTTAGGAAAGGTATAAATCCTCTTCTTCCCCCCTCCCAGCTATAGGTAAATAGCAGGACTTCGATGACAACTGGTCTACCGCAGAAAAAAATGGCCACCTACTGCGGGGAAAAAAAAATCTGCCTCGTCAGTCATGTATCGAAAGATACATGATTGCCTAAGCGTGTATCACGCATGACAGATAAGTGACTGATATCTACCACGTTCTAATAGAAGACATTTTTCAATTAATACATTTTTATAATATTTTATTTAGAGTAATATGATTGCATATATCCATAAATATAGCACACCTTAAGAGTGTATTTCTTCTTATATATATATATATATATATATATATATATATATATATATATATATATATATATACAAGTATATAATTGGTGTATACGGAATGAATTTCAATGACCAACAATTACTATTCTTAAAAGAGTGCTCAATACAAAGTAGAGCAGATATAATTATTTTTTATAAAAAAAAAAAAAAATTATAACATAAATATGTTATAAAATCACTACAAAAATAGCCATTTTGTTTCAACACCCTCGGTGTCTTATCAAGTGATGATGTTGAAGATAAAATAAATTGTTTTAAATGTTTCAAATTAATTAACGATCCTTCGCTAGGAGAAAATATTGTTACAAAAGAAGAAATAAATTGAATAACATATGTATTTTTTCTTTTCTCCTCAGTAATTTTATAGTTTTTAAACTTAATAGTGACTAAATTTGGATCTTAAAATTGGCAGTTTTTAATATCAAATTTAATCATATTATTTAATAATTATTGGTTAGAATAAATTCTTTTTAATATTACCCGTATTTTAAAGATTTGAATAGCTATTATAACATGATTTCGTTGTCAAGCTTTTGAATTTTCCTATAATTTGGTTTTGATTGGTCATTCTAGCTTTTGTAACAATGTTTTCCCGTAGCGAAGGATCGTTAATTAATTTGAAACTTTTAAAACCACTTATTTTATCTTCAACATTATCAATTGATAAGAAACCGAGGGTGTTGAAACAAAATGGCTATTTTTGTAGTGATTTTATAACATATTTATGTTATAATTTTTATTTTTTATAAAAAATAATTATATATAGATAGATATATATATATATAAGAAGAAGAAGAAATATACTCTTAAGGTGTGCTATATTTATGGGATAAAGTACTCAATATCAGATATAGAGCGTGTGTAAATATAAAAGTGAATATTAAAGTCAGCACTTAGAGGCGACAGGCTGTTTCATGCTAGACGCAATCGTCAAGCCTTGAGACTCGTGGCCTGACGATTGCGTCTAACATGAAACAGACTGTCGTTTCTAAGTGCTGACTTCAATGTTCACTCATATATATATATATATATATATATATATATTATTTAAAGACATATTTTATGTTTAAAGTTGTTATTTTATAGATACAAGTATTTAAGCAAATGCTCTGTTTATGATAAACAGTATTAAATAACATTTACCGGCCTGAATGTCCGAGAAATTTTCATAGAAAATTTTCGTTTTTGACAGGATTCGAACCTGCATCCTATACGGAACCGTCATATACGCTGACGTGCCTTACCGCTTGAGCTACAAAGAACCAATCGGTAGACAAGGTCGAATTTACTGCTTATAGGATGCAGGTTCGAATCCTGTCAAAGAACGAAAATTTTCTATGAAAATTTCTCGGACATTCAGGCCGGTAAATGTTATTTAATACTGTTTATCATAAACAGAGCATTTGCTTAAATACTTGTATCTATAAAATAACAACGTTAAACATAATAAAATGTCTTTAATAAATAAATTGTCGGACCTTGTCCATTTCTTAATATATGACGTCATTTGTTTACATTCGATACGCCAGAGCAGTTATGAATGTACGAGATTCATGGAAAATTGGGTTTATAAGCAGTAAATTCGACCTTGTCTACCGAACGCTTCTTTGTAGCTTAACGGTAAGGCACGTCAGCGTATATGACGGTTCCGTATAGGATGCAGGTTCGAATCCTTTCAAAGAACGAATATTTTCTATGAAAATTTCTCGGACATTCAGGCCGGTAAATGTTATTTAATACTGTTTATCATAAACAGAGCATTTGCTTAAATACTTGTATCTATAAAATAACAACGTTAAACATAAAAATATGTCTTTAATAAATAAATTGTCGGACCTTGTCCATTTCTTAATATATATATATATATATATTACTCATATTTACTTGCAAAGATGTTTTTATTCCCAATAATATTTCTACTGATTTTTTACTATTAGTTCTAGAGCTCACAAGAATTAATCAGATTGTAATGAAAAGGGACATTCGAGGGTATTTCCATTTATTTTAAGAGCAGAACACTTATACTTTAATATACGCATTATCTACTCTAAGGGCTCACTTAAATATGAACAGAGACAATATTAATTTTCATATATTTGTTCATGTCTGCGTTTCCATGTGCAGCTGCGGTAATGGTTAGAAGCTCGTACGATTGGTGAACCTTGCAAAACGGATGAATCCATCTCGGGTCTCTCCAGACATGAATTTAGTTATCTGACACACTAGAACCTCTAGTCGTAGTTTGCGACCAATATAGGAGAAGGCAAATATCTGGACTCAAAAATGTGTGTGTGTCTCTGGTGGTGCTCATACTTGAACTGTATCCAAAGTCCACTCAGCATAATTGTAGTGTAATCTACAATTTGGCTTTGTGGTTGCTGTAACACAAATCGGCCTAAGCAGACGAGCGTACACAGAAACGATCAACCCTTGCTGAAAATTAGAAATAACTCTGATTTCAATCTGCCTTGCAGTCGAAAAATCTTTCAAAATGTAGCATCTGTTTCCCTCACTACTACCGACGAATTCAGGTCGCTAATAATGTATCAATTAGCAATCAAAAGATGTGTATTTCTTCAGTAAAATAATCAATTAAGAATACAACGAGAAAAGCAAAGCAAATATTTTATCAAAGAAAATTTTGTTCGAAATTAGAATTTAAGTCTTTTCAATAAAACTCTTCTGTATACAATGCTTCTTTCTATGAATAGACTTTTAGATATAACTTACATGCTTTTCCAAATGCTGTGCGTACATAAATCTAATTATCTTATCCTACTCTTCATCATTTGGCTGAATGGTTAGAACGTTCGCTTTCTGATCACGAGACTCGGGGTCGTATCTAACCACGGTTGATTTAACCTTACAGGCGTTATCGGTCTGGGCGGGGACGATGCGGAAAATGCTTGAAAAATCATTGGGACTCTTGTGAATGAAAATTGGCTATGCAGAACAGTAGGGGGCCATCGATAACTGTTTTAGCACGAAGTTACATGCCGAGGGTTTGAGAGCGATGGCGTTCTCTGATTGTTGATGAAGTGAGATGACAATGCTCTCTCCCAGAAACTGTAACTAAGGTCTGCTCAGCGTAGTTGCAGTATAAACCACAGGTTGATGGTGTAGGTGTTGAACAAACACAAATTTGCGTGAGCGAGAGTCTGCAATAGTGATTGGATAGCCGCCGTTGTAGAAGGGTATCCTCCAATAGCAGTGACCAGGTATTATATATATATATATATATATATATAGATAGATAGATAGATAGATAGATATGAAGGAATATAGTCTCAAGGTGTGCTATATTTATGGGATAAAGTGATAAATATCAGAGATAGCGCGTATGTAAATATAAAAATGAACATTAAAATTAAAACTTAGAGGCGATAGTCTGCTTCATGCTAGACGCAATCGTCAGGCCTGATGATTGCATCTAGCATGAAACGGACTGTCACCTCTAAGTATTGACTTCAATGTTAACTTTAGGCTATGTGTGATGTGTTTACGCTCAACTATTTATATATACAGGTCACTGGAAAATTGTGGGTACAAAACACAATAAACATAGCCTACCATCCTGGGTATGGCGATAAACTACATCCGCGTCCCGAGTAAGACGATAAACTACGCCCAACAGCAAGGCCTCTGATCAGGTGGTTGTGATGAGCGTGGAACCACCTTTTAATTGCTGGTGTTCCCAGGTCAACTCTGACCCGAGGTGGTATTACCTGTTAGTGTCCCAGCTATAGGCAATTAGTTAACCCCGAAACTGCGGCAAAAAATACTACGAAAGTGAAAAAATAGGTTTAAATACCAGAAGTAGTTTGTCAAAAAAATATTCCCCAGCAATACATTTTTGAAGGAAAAAATTTACCAGAAATAGATTTTTGACAAAACAAAATATTACCAGCAAGAAAAAATTGTCGGCATTAAATAACCCGCTGAGGTTGATATACCGTAAAACAAACCAAACCATACCTCCCCAGGGTGATTAATTAAAAAAAAAAAAAACTTTACGAAAATAAAACCATCCAAGATAGTAAATTTTTTAAACGAAGTTTGATTGTACTCAAAAATATGACTAATTGAAAAATGGCTCAAATATATATGTATACATACACACTTTTTTCACCAGACTATCGGTATGAATCTATTTCAGAATTTTGTTGGCGTTACATGACCCACTGAGTTTGATACGCCATAAAACAAAACAACCAAACCAAACATAGCCTAAAATTTGACTTTAAGCATGAAATAGGCACTCGCTGCTAAGTGATGACCCGATATCAACTTTTATATAGACATAGGCTCTATCCTTCATATTGAGCACTTTAACCCATAAATAGAGCACACTTTAAAAACTATATTTTTTAAACACACACAGATATATATATAATATATATATATATATATATATATATATATATATATATATATATATATATGTGTGTGTGTGTGTGTGTGTGTGTTTGTGTTAAAAATATAGTTTTATACATCAGACACACACACCCAGACACACATCCATCCATATATATATATATATATATATATATATATATATATATATATATATATGTGTGTGTGTGTGTGTGTATGTATGTGTGTGTGTCTGGGTGTGGATGTGTAGTGTTTTATATATCATTTATATATTTTATATGCGCGGTGCTTATTGGAAAGTGCTCAATATCGGTGATAGAGCTGACATATTTAGTTGAATTGATGTGAATTTGTGACCCTGGTTTCCACGACTGCTGGGATCGTCAGATATATATATATATATATATATATATATATATATATATATATATATAAGCAAATATATTATAACAATTTATTCTACATTCAACACCAAGACTTGATAAGTCACCAGAAATGTTGAAAAAGAATGGCTATTTATTTTGTAGTAATGTTATAACCTGTTTCTGATATAATTTTTGAATAAATCATATATATATATATATATATATATATATATATATATATATATATATTGCTTTTAGGTATGACGGTAGACTACAGAGAAGGCCTCTGATTGAGAGATTGCATGTTTTGACAAGCGTTTTGTTTCCAGGTCAAAAAATAATAGCAATGTGTTAATATTATATACTAGCAGTAGAGCCCGGCGTTGCCCGGGGATATAACAGTAAGAGATAGATCAAGTATCTACCATCATGAAGACTGAAAAATAAAATTGACAAAGATTATTGTTTAAGTTTGACGGACACACATGTCTTAATTAGTTTTTTTTTTTTTTTACGAATTGGTCAAACCCAAACTCAAACAAAAACATTGTTTTCAATCGTTATGAGTCTCCCGATTGAATAGAATAATTTTATAAACAATTGTCTTGTAAATTGAATTTTAAAGCATTCTGAATGTAAAAAAAAAAAAAAAAAGTGTGCAAGACAATAAGAAACACTACATGCCAAAAAAAAAAAAGTGAAGTTTTGTTGAAATCGTTTGAAAAATGTAGGTAGCCTTTCTGTAATCCTTTAGTTTTACAATTTATGATTTTTACTTATTGAATACAGTAAAAAAATTGCATATTTTACTTGTGGTGATTCATAATTAGAATTCTGATTTGGATATATTTTCCACTCGTTGTTTCTAATACAAAAATATTAACTTTATTTGGGTTTATTAGTTATGATCTAACAAATCTTATTCATTTAGTAGCGTTTCTGTAATAATAATCTTTTACAATTTATGATTTTTACTTATTGAATACAGTAAAAAAATTGGACACCATGTGTATTTAAAGTAGTTTCCCGTTAGGACTTGTGTATGTTTAGATTTCATTATCTTTCCCTAAAGATAAAAAATTTATCCGATGTTTGTATTCGTACAATCAGTAGAGATCGTTAGATTATTGTTTAAGGCTGACGGACACGCATGTCTTAATTAGTTTTTTTTTTTTTTATTTTTTACGAATTGGTCAAACCCAAACTCAAACAAAAACATTGCTTTCAATCGTTATGAGTCCCCAATTGAATAGAATTTTATTATAAATAAGTGTCTTGTAAATGGAATTTTTAAAGCATTCTGAATGTTAAAAATAAAGAAAAAAAGTGTGCAAGAGAATAACAAACACTACCTGCCAAAAAAAAAAAAAATGAAGTTTTGTTTTATCGGCTGAAAAATATAGGAAATCCGTTCCCATATTTAAAGGAACCCACCCACACAAACAACCCGATGTGAGTTGTCCCACTTCCCTTTTCACGATATCTCTTAATCGTGTTTTCAAATTGATTTTGTGCAAAAACAATTATATTTTTCCCATTTCTGGCGCTGTTAGAACCACCACAAGTTAATTTTATGTAGTCCTGTGAAGTTTTGTTGAAATCGGTTGAAAAATGTAGGAAATCCGATCCAATATATAAACGTTACAGACACACACACACACACAATTTGCGTTTTATAATAAGTAAGATATATAAAAAAATGCGTATTTAGATTAAAATTACACACAATACATCATATCTATAGGTGCAGGCATAAACTTATGTTCAAAATACTTCATTTTGGCATTAAATAACCAGAAATTGATATGGCGATAAACAAAATCAATCAATTACGTTCAAAATGAACAGCCATTATTTGAGATAATCAACCAGCCCATCCAAGATCCGACTTATCTAGGCTGTAATTGAAAGAAAGCACCGTGTATAACGCAGACACAGATTTTACAATGATATGATTGTTACAATGTTGCAGGATAGATAAAGGCTTTATCAGAATATCTATTCTCTCTTCATGTATATGACAAAGTAACCTGGCAACTGCTCTCGAAATGTGCCACCAATCTGTGCTTAAATAGGGAAGATAATGAAGATAATCCGAAAGCCTCCAAAACAGAACTGCTTTCATTTACTCACCATAGAGAACATTTTCTGTCAGCGACTATAATGGCGAATGCTAACATTCAGGAGAGCAACTATTCGCACCATCTTGATCTACCAAGATCAGGCAAACTATATATATATATATATATATATATATATATATATATATATATATATATATATATATATATATAATATTAGTGGTAAATATACATACATATGCAAAATATATAAATACCCATACATGTATATTTTTTTAATAAAAATTCCAAGAGGAAGAATCCAGGTAGAATTCAATGTCCAGGACAGAGTAAGGATATAATAAAAAGGCTTAAACATGGTCATAATTTATTCCATTGGAATCGTAAATACGGTCCAATTCATCAGACCTACAAATTCAAAAAGAAAACAGAAAAAACAACTCCGGAAATAAAAACAGAATTTAGAGAGAGTGTAAGTATGAGGAGGAGGGAGATCAAACCTTAACAGAGAGAATTTTAGGAGAGGTGGGTTGAAGGGGTTTAAGTAAGAGAAAAATGAATGTTGTCGGATGTCTAATGCATAAAAGATACATTTCGTGGTGACATACACACACCATAGACAATCTAATGTTAGAATAAGAGGGAGGGAAAGACGAGGGAGAGAGATAGGACGAAGGAAAGTAAAATTGCGTTTACTTAAAGGGCCGCTTTGAAATTGAGAAAAATTGAAAAATTTAATATCGACTACAGGTTACAAAACAAATATAAGCATATAAAAAATAAATATAGCGATTATCTAATCCAGCAAGGACCTATATTTCTATGTTCAAAAACACATGCGAATACGCACATACACAATAACATATACACGTATATACATACACATAGGCTTATATATGTGTGTGTGTGTGTGTGTGTATGTGTGTGTGTACCGTCGAAAAAAACCGAGTTCGTGTCAATACAGGCCACGAGGTTTTACTCTTTGTCCATGTGATTTGATTTGTCGACATCGTAGAAGATTTTCTTCTTGGGAACTGACAGCAATTAACGCGATGTTGCATCTATGATATTATTAATGCTACCCTAGTAATAAAACTCTTTTTATCTTTGCCACACTCAGTTTGAATTTCTTCTTTAATAACGGTGGGCGATAATGCCTTCATTATTAACTTCCTTTGTCAGATTGGAAGCCCCAGATACATCCGTAAAAGAAAATAAGAACGGATGAAATCTGGCGAAGGCCGGCGTAAAATTATGTAAATTCGGCATATATATATATATATATATATATATATATATATATATATATATATATATATATATATATATATATATATATAAATGATTATCTTTTCTGATAAGGAAACATTCGGCATTCATTGCTACTTGAATGACGCATTTCTTCACTGCATAGCTATCAGACTGAGATGAAAGTGTAGCATATGTCTTCATAATCTCTTAGGTAATGGTAATATTAGCAATTTCCTTATGTGGAAACATTTGTCATTCATTGACAGCACAGCTAGTCCTACCCGAGTTAATCTTTCATTCATTCACTGTGTATCGAGCTGTGATCAAAGTGTATTATCTGTTTTCATTATCTCTAATAGTATTAGATTGGTGCAAAGATAATGACGTAATAATGTCGTTTTTTGACGTTAAAATATACGTCAAAAACGACATAATTACGTCATTATTTTTGCACCAACCTAATAACAGTAATATCACCCGATTCCTATAGGGAATCATTTATTGACCAAGCAGCAAGTGCTATTCAAGCTATTCAAGTGTATTATCTGTTTTCTTCAGTTCCTGGTCATCGGGCTGGGATCAAAGTGTATTATCTGTTTACTTCACTCCCTGGCCATCGGACTGGGATCAAAGTTTATTATCTGTTTTCTACACTCCCTGGCCATCGGGCTGGGATCAAAGTTTATTATCTGTTTTCTACACTCCCTGCCCATCAGACTGGGATCAAAGTGTATTATCTGTTTTTTACACACCCTGGCCATCGGGCTGGGATCAAAGTCTAGTATCTTCTCTGTTCCGCTTATTTCTGATGGCAAGCTTTATCGTTTCCTAATAAGGAAACATTCGGCATTCATTAAGTTCTTTGTATGAATTCTTAAAGTAGATTGTAACTAATTGTTCATCCATTTGGATATATTTATATATTCATTTGCTGTTTATATATCCCACATAGTTTTATTTTGTTTTCACAAAAGATGTTTCCTTCAGATATGGTAAAAGTTACCCGTAACTATATATTCAAACGTTTCACATGATCAGTGGTCATTTTAAATTTAATGAAATTTTTTCGTATTTTTTAAAAAAAATCGTTATCACCGAATGCAAGGCTGTAAAACCAATAATAGACACGGGTTTACAGGGTGTGGAAGAATTATAAAACAGAAAAATTAATAATGTGTGTGAAAAAAGTAGGGTAATGAGGAGGATATCAGATAGTGATTGACATTGCATTTAAATTTTTGCAGATTAAAGTTGGCTGGAACGCATGGAGCCGGAAGGAAGTTCCACAAGCTACAAGTGCGAAAGGGGGAACTCTTAGCATAGAATTTACGGTTACATCTAGCCAGCTCAACTGTAAGTTGATGAGATCTCGACACCAGTATCGTACTGAGTTTGAACTCAAAATGTCTAGGCTTCAATAGCGAAAAGCTGATTCGAAGAATTACCACGAACGTATTTATAGAAATATCACAGAGAGGCAAACTTACAACGGTCGGCAAGTGACTGAAGCCGAGCCGCCAGATCAGGACCAATAATATTGCTGATTCTTCTTTGGATTTTATCAAGGAGTTAAAGTGTTATGGGATCTTACCCATAATAATAATAATGGACTATTCCATACTTAATAAATACTGCGCCTCAGGAATAGGCAAGGAGTCACTCGCTCAACTCTTGAGCGAGTGTTCGGTTCACCTCTCTGTCTACGGACGGAAGGAACCCGAAGGAGGCTACGCTGAAGGGCGGAGTCTCCTTCGGGGAAAGTTAAATGCCCCACCGGCCCTGAACCCGTTTATACGGGTTCTGTCACGGACGGAGAGGAACCCGAAGGGAGGCTATTTTTGGCCGGGCTAATGGAAAGCCGGAAATGCCCACGTTAAAAAGGCCTTGTGCCCATGACACCCCTCGTGGGGGGGTGACTAAATATTGTCACTCGCTCATCTCTTGAGCGAGTGTTCGGTTCACCTCTCTGTCTACGGACGGAGAGGAACCCGAAGGAGGCTACGCCGAAGGGCGGAGTCTCCTTCGGGAGGTCGCTCCGGCCTGAACCCGTTTATACGGGTTCGAACGCAAAAAGGCCTTGTGCCACGCGGCACCCTCGTGGGGGTGACTAAATATTGTCACTCGCTCATCTCTATTTCTACGGACGGAGAGGGGCCGGGCCTAATGGCTCGGAAATGCCCACGTTAAAAAGGCCTTGTGCCACATGACACCCTCGTGGGGGTGACTAAATATTGTCACTCGCTCATCTCTTGAGCGAGTGTTCGGTTCACCTCTCTGTCTACGGACGGAGAGGAACCCGAAGGCTACGCCGAAGGCGGAGTCTCCTTCAGGGAGGTAAACTCGGTCCTGAACCCGTTTATACGGTTTCAAATGGGCTATTTTTTTTGGCTGAGCCTAATGGCTCAGGAATTCCCACGTTTTTTTGGCTGACGTTTATGGCCTAATGGCTCAGGAATGCCCACGTTAAAAGGCCTTGTGCCACATGACACCCTCGTGGGGGTGACTAAATATTGTCACTCGCTCAACTCTTGAGCGAGTGTTCGGTTCACCTCTCTGTCTACGGACGGAGAGGAACGAAAAGGAGGCTACGCTGAAGGGCGGAGTCTCCTTCAGGGGAGGTCGCTCGGCCCTGAACCCGTTTATACGGGTTCGAATGGGCTATTTTTTGGCCGGGCCTAATGGCTCGGAAATGCCCACGTTAAAAAGGCCTTGTGCCACATGACACCCTCGTGGGGGGTGACTAAATATTGTCACTCGCTCATCTCTTGAGCGAGTGTTCGGTTCACCTCTCTGTCTACGGACGGAGAGGAACCCGAAGGAGGCTACGCCGAAGGGCAGAGTCTCCTTCGGGGAGGTAAAACCGGTCCTGAACCCGTTTATACGGTTTCAAATGGGCTATTTTTGGCTGAGCCTAATGGCTCCGGAAAGCCCACGTTAAAAAGGCCTTGTGCCACATGACGCCCTCGTGGGGGACGACTAAATATAGTCACTCGCTCATCTCTTGAGCGAGTGTTCAGTTCACCTCTCTGTCTACGGACGGAGGAACCCGAAAAAGGAGGCTACGCCGAAGGGCGGAGTCTCCTTCAGGGAAATAAACTCAGTCCTGAACCCGTTTATACGGTTTCAAATGGGCTATTTTTGGCTGAGCCTAATGGCTCAGAAAGCCCACGTTAAAAAGGCCTTGTGCCCATGACGCCCTCGTGGGGGACGACTAAATATAGTCACTCGCTCATCTCTTGAACGAGTGTTCGGTTCACCTCTCTGTCTACGGACGGAGAGGAACCCGAAGAGGCTACGCTGAAGGGCGGAGTCTCCTTCGGGGAGTGTTCGTTCACCTCTCTGTCCCTGAACCTGTTTATACGGGTTCGAAATACGGGCTATTTTTTGGCCGGGCCTATGGCTCGGAAATGCCCACGTTAAAAGGCCTTGTGCCACATGACACCCTCGTGGGGGTGACTAAATATTGTCACTCGCTCATCTCTTGAGTCACGAGTGTTCGGTGACTGTTCCTCTCTGTCTACGGACGGAGAGGAACCCGAAGGAGGCTACGCCGAAGGGTGGAGTCTCCTTCGAAGGTAAAATCGGCCCTGAACCTGTTTATACGGGTTCAAAACAGCCGAGCCTAATGGCCGGGAAACCCGTTTATACGGGTTCGAATGGGCTATTTTTTGGCCGGCCCTAATGGCTCAAATTAAAATGGCCCTGCCCACGTTAAAAGGCCTTGTGCCACATGACACCCTCGTGGGGGTGACTAAATATTGTCACTCGCTCATCTCTTGAGCGAGTGTTCAGTTCACCTCTCTGTCTACGGACGGGAGGAACCCGGAGGCTACGCCGAAGGGCGGAGTCTCCTTCAGGGGAGGGGCCCTGAACCCGTTTATACGGGGAATGGGCTATTTTTGGGCCGGGCCTAATGGCTCGGAAATGCCCGTTAAAAAGGCCTTGTTATGACACCCCTCGTTGACTAAAATTGTCACTCGCTCATCTCTTGAGACGAGTGAGTTCACCCTCTCTGTCTACGGACGGAAGGAACCCGGAGGCTACGCCGAAGGGCGGAGTCTCCCAGGTTAAATCGGTCCTGAACCCGTTTATACGGTTTCAAATGGGCTATTTTTGGCTGAGCCTAATGGCTCGGGAATTCCCCACGTTAAAAAGGCCTTGTGCCACATGACACCCTCGTGGGGGTGACTAAATATTGTCACTCGCTCATCTCTTGAGCGAGTGTTCGGTTCACCTCTCTGTCTACGGACGAGAGGAACCCGAAGGAGGCTACGCTGAAGGGCAGAGTCTCCTTCGGGAGGTTAACTCGGCCCTGAACCCGTTTATACGGGTTCAAATGGGGCTATTTTTGGCCGGGCCTAATGGCTCGGAAATGCCCACGTTAAAAAGGCCTTGTGCCACATGACACCCTCGTGGGGGTGACTAAATATTGTCACTCGCTCAACTCTTGAGCGAGTGTTCGGTTCACCCCTCTGTCTACGGACGGAGAGGAACCCGAAGGAGGCTACGCTGAAGGGCGGGCCCTGAACCCCACGTTCGAATGGGCTATTTTTGGCCGGGCCTAATGGCTCGGAAAGCCCACGTTAAAAAAGGCCTTGTGCCACATGACACCCCGTGGGGGACGACTAAATATTGTCACTCGCTCATCTCTTGAGCGAGTGTTCGGTTCACCTCTCTGTCTACGGACGGGAGAGGAACCCGAAGGAGGCTACGCCGAAGGGCAGAGTCTCCTTCGGGGTAAGGTCGGTCCTGAACCCGTTTATACGGTTTCAAATGGGCTATTTTTGGCTCGGAAAGCCCACGTTAAAAAGGCCTTGTGCCACATGACGCCCTCGTGGGGGGACGACTAAATATAGTCACTCGCTCATCTCTTGAGCGAGTGTTCGGTTCACCTCTCTGTCTACGGACGGAGAGGAACCCGAAGGAGGCTACGCCGAAGGGCGGAGTCTCCTTCGGGGAGGTAAAACCGGTCCTGAACCCGTTTATACGGTTTCAAATGGGCTATTTTTTGGCTGAGCCTAATGGCTCGGAAAGCCCACGTTAAAAAGGCCTTGTGCCACATGACGCCCTCGTGGGGGGACGACTAAATATAGTCACTCGCTCATCTCTTGAGCGAGTGTTCGGTTCACCTCTCTGTCTACGGACGGAGGAACCCGAAGAGGCTCCGCCGAAGGGCGGAGTCTCCTTCGGGGAGGTAAACCGGTCCTGAACCGGTTTATACGGGTTCAAATGGGCTATTTTTTGGCCGAGCCTAATGGCTCGGGAATGCCCACGTTAAAAAGGCCTTGTGCCACATGACACCCTCGTGGGGGGGTGACTGAATATCGTCACTCGCTCATCTCTTGAGCGAGTGTTCGGTTCACCTCTCTGTCTACGGACGGAGAGGAACCCGAAGGAGGCTACGCCGAAGGGCGGAGTCTCCTTCGGGGAGGTAAAACCGGTCCTGAACCCGTTTATACGGGTTCAAATGGGATATTTTTTGGCCGAGCCTAATGGCTCGGGAATGCCCACGTTAAAAAGGCCTTGTGCCACATGACACCCTCGTGGGGGGAGACTGAATATCGTCACTCGCTAAACTCTTGAGAGAGTGTTTGGTTCAACTCTCTGTCTACGGACGGAGAGGAACCCGAAGGAGGCTACGCCGAAGAGCGGAGTCTCCTTCCGGGTGGTAAAACCGGCCCTGAACCCGCTTAGGCGGGTTCAAATGGACATATTTTTGGGCCGAGCCCACGGGCTCGGGTAAGCCCACAATAAACAACCGATCTTGTGTCACATGTTGCCCTAGTGGGAGGGAGACTAAATGTAGTCACTCGCTCAACTCTTGAGTGACTGTTCGGTTCATCTCTCTGTCTACGGACGGAGAGGAACCCGAAGGAGGCTACGCCGAAGGGTGGAGTCTCCTTCGGGAAGGTAAAACCGGCCCTGAACCTGTTTATACGGGTTCAAATGGGCTATTTTTTGGCCGAGCCTAATGGCTCGGGAATGCCCACGTTAAAAAGGCCTTGTGCCACATGACACCCTCGTGGGGGGGTGACTGAATATCGTCACTCGCTCAACTCTTGAGCGACTGTTCGGTTCACCTCTCTGTCTACGGACGGAGAGGAACCCGAAAGAGGCTACGCCGAAGGTCGGAGTCTCCTTCGGGGAGGTAAAACCGGCCCTGAGCCCGTTTATACGGTTTCAATGGGCATATTTTTGGGTCGAGCCCACGGGCTCGGGAAAACCACAATAAATAACCGACCTTGTGTCACATGTTGCCCCAGTGGTGGTGGGAGACTGAATACTGTCAGTCGCTCTAGTCTTGACCAGCTGTTCGGCCTCGTGGGGGTGGTGACTGAATATCGTCAGTCGCTCACTTCTGAACCGACTGTGCGGTTGAACTCTCTGCCTTCGGGCGGGGAGGAACCCGAACGAGGCTACGCCGGGGAGGAGTCTCGTTCGGGGAGGTAAAGCGGCCCTGAACCCATTTATACGGGTTCAATGGGCATATTTTTGGGCCGAGCCCACGGGCTCGGAGAGCCCACATTAAAAAGGCCTTGTGCTCTGGTGGTGAGGGTGACTGAATATCGTCAGTCGCTCAAGTCTTGAACCACAGATCGGTTTAACTCTCTACCTTCGGGCGGGGAGGAACCCGAAGGAGGCTACGCCGAAGGGCGGATTCTCTTTCGGGGAGATAAACCGACCCTGAACCAGGTTATACGGGTTCAATGGGCATATTTCTGGCCGAGCCCACGGGCTCGCAGAGCCCACGTTAAAAAGGCCTTGTGCCACATGACGCCCTTGTGTGGGGGTGACTGAATATCTTCAGTAGTTCAAGTCGAGTCCAGAGTCGAGTCCGAAATAGAGTCGCGTTTCAGACAATTACTGCAAGACATTGGAATAGTGATACTGGTTTAGACTACATTGTTCTCTCTCCTAAACCTGATTGTTCATACTAACACTTCTACTTCTACTTCTCTGTATATATTCCTGTTTGTAATATATCTGTTTTATTCCATACCTGTGTTTGAGTTCTTCTTTATTGGTTCTACCTTGAACTATCACCGTGGTACAAGTAATCAGACTATAACATCAAGGTAAATAGCAGCGTCACCGGACCATATGTGACAGCAATATTCTAAGCATGGGCACACGGTAGACTTTTAGATATGTAAGAGAAAAATTGTCTAGGCGGGCATACTGAACCAACTTTCTTATCTGATGACCTAACAGTGGTTTCAGTATAGCATTTCAACTTGATGTTAGCTGAGAACGTTAGAAGTCGACGAGTTACTTTCCTTGAGATTAGCATCGGCTATGTTGATGAAAGGCAGAGAGGGGTATCTCAAAAAATATACTAGATAAACGTTTAGTTTTCGAGGCGTTAAAATTAACAAGCCATCTTTTGCACCAGTTAACGACGAACTTGTGGGAATTTTAAAATTCAAAATCACTTTGACGCATTCATTTATTTTTTGCCCATCGGAAAGTTAGAAATTCAAATCATATTTTTGACCATAATGATTCATTTGGCACTAATTAATTAAGCTGGTCTACTCGCAAAAATTAACGATATTTAAAGGTTCTTTAGAGATTATCATTTTTAGATCTTTCTCAAGCTGTGGCGTTTGTCATTTTCAAAAAAATATTCGTTAGCCAATTCAGAAGAAGGTTCCTTTTCATAATATCGATACCGTGTAAAACCTACCACTGACTTTTAAAGAGTTATCGGAAAATAACTTTTTGTTTACAAATGTTGGAAACAGCTAACGCCATTTATATAAGCGTACAAAAACAGATTTCTTCTAAAAAAAGAACAAACGGATATATTTACAATCTTTACATTGTTCGGTGTGTCGTCCACCGGGGTAGATTGCCATGTCTCCTCCTGATATCTTTGTGTCAGTTATCTCCCTTTATACTCCTAAGCCGACCAAGCATAGGCTTGAATACATTATGAGAAGCAGTAATAAGGAATGCTAGAGAAAAACAGTAATAACAAAAGAAAATGTTTACATGAGACATATAAGTCCCAAGAATTGATGCACTGATTTCCTTATGTATACATGGATAACAGCCTTGCTTGCATCCAGTTAGTTGAGCAAAAAGTTGTGAATTCAATAGCGGAGGTGAACATAAAAAATGAAGAGTTGAATTAAAAGTAATATAACGTATTCTAAGATATCAAAAAGAGGCCTGGCACGCGGAACTAGAACAATCTAAGTTTTTTGCTCACCTCTGGTGTAGCCAGGTAATGAACTCAAATCTCTTGGGGTCAACTTACAGGATACAGCCAACACTGTTATCCACTCAGGCATGTGCACTAAAGGACATTAGTGTATGGATTTTGGGAACTTAAATGAATAACAATATTTTTTTTTATCAGAACTCATATTGCAGTTTATTGTTCTTATTGTTTTTCTCTCTCACTCTTCATTACTGGTTCCCATATAGTATTCATGTCTATACTTGGCCAGCTTAGAGGTTAAAAGGAACATACCTGATATTTTGAAATCCGGAAGAGGCATGGCACGTGAAACGCGAACAATCAAACCCCGCTGGACGAAATAAAGGGTTCGGTTCGAAATTTCAATCACCTGAAGAAGTTAAAACAGTACAACTGTCGAAACGTTGTGAATATGGCAACAAAGATAAGGACAACAGTCCGAACAATGTAAATAGTGTAAATAATTACAATTCTTCATCTATACAGAAAAGGATATATGTATATTTATGTGTTTTATTTTGAGAAAAATATTTTTAAAAGAAAGCATTTGTTTCGCGACATAGTTTTCTTTTGCATTTTTACAAAATTGATTTCTTGTTATTAAAGAACAAAGATGTACTTATATATTTTAAGTGGCTACGTCTTTCAATCGGAAAACAAAGTAATTTATCGATTTAATACTATAATACTTTTATGAACTTCTAAATCGATTTTAAAAAAATCATTACTTTTAAATTCTGGAATATTTCACGGCGTTTTTTTTTTACAGTAAGGTACAAGGCCCGGGGGCCACTCGTGGTAGCGGGTTACTTTAGTGAGTAGTTTATATGGATAGGAAGGGAAGATAACGGTTGACTTGAACAGGTTAAAATTGTAGTAATCCGGGAAATAACCACTTGATCGGGGAAATATCCATGAGGCAGTGATTCTCAGGAATAATCTGTTTGAGAGGAAATTACTTATCGCCGATGGAATACGATTGGAATGAAGGTGATTTCTTACTATGTAAGTAGTATGGTGGGTCCTAGCCGTGAAGATCACATCTGGTGGGACCAGCAGATACAGTTCATCCGGGCACTTTCCAAAGCAGTAGCGATAGAACCGTGAAATCTATAAAAACTATTCCTCGGAAATTTTTACTCTAGTATTTTACGGGTATAGAAGTACTTTTAAGTAGTACTTTTTATTTGAAATTTATTTTAACAACTTTGTGTTGTCGACAAGTATTTGCCTAACAATGGGTAAGTTCTCTCTTGTCCTTGTTCTTGTAAGGGCATTCACCTGTGGTGGGTTGAGCCGGCTCCAATATTGGAGTTTCATGGGAATTTGGAATTCACAAGTGGTCCCCAAACCCGCATGTATAGCACATGAGATTTGATTATAGTGGTGAAGGTTTCGTGCAGGACCATTCACACCTTTTTGAAGGGCCGAATACAGAGATCTGGTGCACTACGTGCCACAAGGTCCCCAAACGACCCTCCGCAGGTTTTTGAATTCAGAGTTTTCCTTCTCCTAGACCAGTTGCCATCCAATGGGTAGGTCATGAAAACGACTTCCTAATGCTGGTAGCAACTTCAGCTTTGTTGTTATTCTATATATATCAAATAGCGGATGTCTGTGTGTCTGTCTGTCTGTGTGATACCTTTTCTCTCGAGATGCATCAATCCGATTTTGACCAAAATTGGCATATACATTGTACAATGTAAGAAATATGTTCTTACTGTACAAAGTCGATAATTTTTGAAAATTATGAATCGATAAAGCCGATCAAAAACGATCAAATTCAACTTTTTCCACCGATTACTTTCAAACCCGGTACATAGGTTACTTACATCATGACGAGCTCAACGGCCCCTCATTTTTATTTCTAACCCACTGCGCTTAACAAAAAAACAAAAAATCGATTTCAACACAAATCGATTTCAACACAAATCGATTTCAACACAAATTGTAAACGAAAACTCCCTCAATTTTCAAGCAATCTAATACAAACTTCACTCAGTTGTAGCCAATAATAAGTTGATTATTTAGCAGTCATTTAACTTGATAATTGTGTTCATCCATATAAGGAAAACCCACGTAAATAGAGAAAAATGGCGATTTTCACTGGTTTCGTTCTTATTTTTCGTTGATCATTCAACGAATTTTCATCAAACTTATCAATTGCTTTATAACTGTATCCTTTTTTACATCCCTGGCAGCACACTGACAAAATGAATTTCAAAAGCTCCAAAATAATTGTGGTCTGAAGAGGGTCTTCCTGTTGCCTGTTTTACCCTTTCAAGTCCTCGGCTAACTTCGATTAAATAAATACAGACTACTTCTGTTATATCAGTAACTGCATTAATTCAAGATGTTTTTTTTAATGAAAGTAGTAATTGAAGACGATAGAGTCTGTTACATCTAAACAGGATGATATTTTAGTTCCATTCTTATTGAACGATTTTTCTGACCGACCATCTTGTTTTTCTTCTATGTATACGTCCTGGCAAAAATCATTTGTTTAGTAAGGCTCAGTGTGAACTTAGAAAATGTCTCTCATAAATATCTTACATCCTTAGAAAGAAACAAGAAAGAAAAAAAAGCTGTTATCTTCAAATCCATACTTGACAAAGATCATCAACAACCCTACAGACACTACATTATCTATAGTCGGACAATTGTACTCACAATTGTTGCTGTTATCTCAACATTTCAGTCGTTGTACACATCCGGCCTTCGATCCGGGTAAACTTAAGAGAATTTAGAACTGAACACTTTATTAAATCTTATTAAATTCTTCTCTTTCTACTGTCCAAATCTCGGGGTTTCTCGTATATTTCTTATTTAATACCGCTCAGTTATTGCTCTCTCTTTCTCCAGTGAGTCTGCATTGGTTGGACCAGGGACTGAACTCCTATGTCACTTAATTCACGAACCAATACTTTGATCTACTAGGCGATTATCCTGAATCATTGTTTTTATTATCGCGCTCGTAACGTTGCAATAACAAAGACAAAAGAAGAAACATTAATGTAAATGAGTGTAAATAGTAATAATTCGGCAGACGGGACGTTTCATCCATTATTCAGATACGGAAGTACAGTGTCGGCCATATTGTTTATGTGTGAATAAAAAAGCCAGAGATCGCTTTGGTGGCCAGAAGGCTTAAAACGAAACTGTGTTGCCGTTGTTACTACAGACTCCTCCCCCACTTATCAAGTTGTGACGGTCAGAAAGAAAAAGTAATGTATTTAAGATTTAAAATTTCTTACACGCAACTGTGTGCATTTAAAGAATGTTTTGGTAAAGATGCGCCTGAAAAATATTTTTGGTAGAATTATCCTTTTTCGGAGAATGCAATTATGGACATCACGGATTTCACTCTTGTGTTCTAAGGAATATCAGATACACATATATGGTTCTAATGACATTGTCTCTTTTGCAACTTTTAAAATAAGTTCTACGTTTTCTCAATATTACATTTCCAATTTCGATTTATTTCCAAGCTTGGTTCACTGGCCATCCGACATTAAGTAGAAGTCATTATACAATGTAATTCTCTGTCTGCCGACATATTTGCAATCTCCACATTCTCTCCTATTTTTGCTTATTTTAGCTGAAACTTAAATAGAAAGATCATCTGAACACATGCTCCACCTCGCTAATATATATATATATATATATATATATATATATATATATATATATATATATATATATATATATATTACGTATGTATCTGAAGTTATAAGAATGTTTAATTTTCCAATAAAGATTAGCATGTTGTCGTGTATTTAATTAATACTATTGAATGTTGGCTGACCATGTTAGGAAATAGAACATTTCTATGTCAATCGTGTTTAGCAAATCATTTAAAAATTGGGATTGCTGACCGAATACACAATATATATATATATATATATATATATATATATATATATATATATATATATATATATATATATAGTACGACACAAAAGAATGGACGCGCTCTTAGAAAGTCGATTTTTTTGTGTTTTAGAGAGTAATACAATTCTTTTATTAATACAGGGTATTAATACATGTGTACATATGTACATTATACAAGTAAAAAAATGATTTAATATTTTGTTGGGTCTTCTGTGTTAACTTTCTTATTACGGGCAAGCTTGTACATTATCGCCCAAATTTTATCAATTTATTTAAGGTCAGTCTAGGCCACATGAAGAGTTGTAATTTACGCTCGTCGTGACAAAAAAAACAAAACATTATTACATTTGTATTTACATTTATTAGTATGCCAAAGTATTGTTCTGACTTCGAGGAAGACCAAACTGCCGCTTTTCATGATCTTGGGTTGTCGAACAGAGCCATAGCTGATAAAATTAATCGGAATCCTGTGTCCACAAGTAAATCAAAAAGAGAAATCAAACTGGAATATGTAATATACGTAGCGGATAAATATGGCACGTAGAACTAGAACAGTCTACCCCAGTGAGCGAAATAAAGGGTTCAGTTCAACATTCCAACTAGCTGAAAAAGGCCAGAGCGTACAACGGCCGAAACGTTCTAATAAATATGGCGACAAAGATGAGGACAATAATCCGAATAATGTAAATAGTGTACATAATACCTCATCTCAGAAATATAGACATTTGTCATACCTCTGTAGAGTTTTGCTTGTCAGATTCGTCAGTTTTGTGATGTTTGATTTGGGCGGCTTGGCTTTCTCCAGTAACCTTCTGACTTTCCATCTTAGCTCATCCGCCCGAACCTGAGGAATGTACAAGTCTATTTCCTTGATGTTTAAGTGTGTTATCCGCTTGATGGCTGTTGCGAACTTGAGACCCTTCTTCAGTACTGACTTCTCAGAGGCACTCAGCTGATGTTGACTGGTGCGGATTACTCTCTTGATTTGGGGTGGGAGTGTGATGGAACCTTTTGCGTCAACTTCTGATCTTTCAATCTGTTCTAGTTTTGCACTTGGCGGGACAGACACAAATTTGAGGCAGTCAAGGCCCGCCAAAATTTAACAGATTGAAAGATCAGAAGGTGACGCACAAGGTCCAATATATTATCTCTAAAAGCATTCTATCTATCTATCTATCTATCTATCTATCTATCTATCTATCTATCTATCTATCTATCACGGTCAAAATAGATTTATCTGTCTTTCTTTTAATACTCACTTCAATATATAATCCCATAAGGATAGATATACCCTATTTAATCCTGACTGTCCCCTTTCAGTGTGGCCACTGAAAGACTAAATGATATAAAACAAAAATAAATTTTACAAACACAAGAGTTTGGACAGTCTGAATGGCGGGGAAACATTTTTAAATACATTTTCAGAATCTTCTGAAGCGATGTTCTGACGATGTCTAGTTGAGAAGAGCCATGACGATGACGAGTAGAAGCTGATGGATCCTCAAAGACACTTTGCCGTATAACTTCCACCAATGCGGCAGTGCGCAGAGTACGCTTAGGACATCTTCCCGGATGATCGCTGACTGATCCATTTCTTTCAAATCGGATGATTAGGTTCCGAATCATGTTATCGCTAGGAGATACTTTGACATTACAATGTTGCTGATATTTTCTCTGAGTTTGAATAATTGATCTTTCATTGGATAGAAATGCTCAATGTGTAGATATTTTAATTTCCAAAGTGTGATCTATAACCTGCAAAGAAAATAAAAAAAATAGTTATGACTTTCTCAAACTGTTCATTTTTTCACTGGCCGCCCGATATTACTTCCAGAATTTTATTCTATATTTTATTCTAATTTTAAGTCTCTCTTTGCATTGTGTCTGAGGCGAATAAAGAAAACAGCAACCAGCGAGTAAATTCAAGCTCTCCCAGCTGGTATTTCAAACTTGAGTCGTTCCTTCTTGAGTTCTGTCTCTAAATCACGCTGGATGGCTGGCTGACTGACTGTCTGTCTTTCTGTCTGTCTGTCTGTTTGTTTGTTTGTTTGTTTGTTTGTTCTTGCCGCCAGCCGTGAACGTCACTCGAAGAACTGCCCCACTCGGAAAAAAGTAGTTGCTTTTATAGTTGTCCATATTCCCTTGCGTCTTCATGTGATCCCATAATTCATTGCGTCCATGTCCCATAATACATTGCATCTTTATTGCATAAAAATGAAATGCAAGTCCCCCCTCATTCTTTTACGTTATCTGGCCGAGGACGGATTACGGCAGAGCGGTAAGTGCTTTTTTCTCCCTCATTTCAACTGCAGTAACTTTACATGCTAAGCAAATACGGGCTCTTTTTTGGCGGGGATAAGGCAAGTCGCGACCAGTTGTGCTCGTCCCAGGTTCTGTCTCATGTTCGCCACAGTGTCCCATGAAATATTCTGATGTTTTTTTATTAAAATTTCTTTTATGTTACTATTATTTGGCTTATCTTTTATATGTTGATCTATCGGTTTCGATCTCATTGCAGTTGATACAGTTTTGTGTTTGAGTTTCAAACAATTTAGGCTCAAATTCTATGGCGTTCAGTGTTGTTTTGAGTTGGTCCTTGTGTCTTCGAAGAAGAAAACTCTTTGGCCTTTTCCCTGAAGTGAGGTCACAGAATAAAACTTGGCGTGGAAACCTTGACTCTTCCAAGCTTGTTAGATGACCATCGAAGGCCTTGTTTAATGATAAACGATTCCATGCTTTGAATGTTAGTTCTTCAGAGGACTTTGGCATTGGTTATATAGAATGTCCATTTGATGTTCAAGATTGAATGGAAATAATATGTGACCAACACCAAACTCCTGGAAAGAGCCAACAGTCAAAACATCTGATCATTAACCACTGTCTCCGATGTTGATCTATATTATGCACAAAATTACGTAGCTTCAAATTGGTTCTAATGAAACGTCGGCTCATCGGAATTAGCCATAAACTCTTTCATGAACAGAAAAAAACGCAATTCTTAATAACGACTGCAGAAACAATCTAAAATACTTGAATTATAAAAAAACAAAACACTTTCGAAAGTTTGCCAATTGTTTAAAAATACTTAGAAGTTGGAAAAATTTACTGAAAGACCATGTTATTGTACAACAAATATTTCTTAAAAGGAACAAACAAAAATTAAAAAGAACAAAACAATTTGGCAATTTTATCAACTGTCGAAAAATACGCTGTCAAAAGTTGAAAAAACTTAATAAAAATGTTGACAGGAAGACCATGTTGGTATTGTACAACAAACATTATTTAAAATTAAAAAAAAAAATCATCATGGAAAAATACTTAGAAGTGTTAAAACTTATTTTTTAAAAAATGACAAAAAGACCTATGTTGGTATTGCGCAACAGAATTTATTTAAAATAACTATGTGTTTATTTTATGTATATACATAAATATATATCAGCAACTATATGTCCACTCAGGCAAATATTTCATTTTGTATTTTTGGGTGTTGATAATAATTTCACTTACGAAAAATAACATTGCAGAACTTTCTGAGCGATGTCTATTTTTACCTGGGCAGAATATTAACATATTTATTTTTAATCATCTCATCAAAAGCAAGGTGATAAGGACGCAATGTATTACTGGGTTTAAATAAAAAGGATGACAAAGAGCGGAAATGACGATAAAAGAACAATGTTCAAGGAAGAATTAATATGGCAACTGACGTTATATTTCAGTTTTTGAAGATTCTAGATGACAGGGAAACAAAAAGAAAAAAACATAAGAAGGGATTTCCACAGGCGAGAATAGCGAGAAAAGAAATTATTAGAATAGAACATATGGCTGCATCTAACTTGTTCAACAGTAAGAGGGTGAGACCTAGTTGCTAATCTAGTTGCACGCTTAAATTTATGCAGTGAATACACGAAGGAGGAAAACTCATCAGGGTAATTGCCATGAAAATATTTATAGAATGAAGCCACGTCACGGCGGTGAGAAAGTGACTGAAGTCGAGATGCCAGGTCAGGATGAATTAGATTACAAACCCTTCTTTGAATCAAAAATCTCGATATCTATAGCAGGAGCACTGAAACAGATATATTACCAATATTCCATGTATGGACAAATGGTAAATTTATAAATGTGCAAAATGGATTCCGATGCGAAAAATTGTCTGGCAACTTTATCAATAGACCGAACAATTTATTCAATATAATCACTTCACTTAATGTGAATTTCTCTAGGTTCTCGACAAAATCTAAAGAAGGATCTGCAATGTAATCAGTCCTGACCTAGCATCTCGACTTCAGTCATTTTCTCACAGACGTGATGTGGCTTCCCTCTGTCTTTCTACAGATCTTCCCATGGCAACTATTCTGTCGATATTTTCCCCCTGGTACCACGATTACATAAATTTAAGAGTGTTACTAGACTAGCATTTAGGACCCACCCCTGTACCGTTGAAATAGTTAAATGTAACAGTCACTCCTACTTCTAAAACTTTTTTTCTCGCACTTCCCGCCTGTTGAATTCCCTCCCGTTTACTTGCTCTCCTGATAACTACAATCTTCAAAACTTTAATCACAACGTCCATAGCCATCTTTTGATGTCTTGAATCCGAGTCATATTTTATCTTTTCCTTTTTCCGCCTATACACAGTTTTTCCGTCATTTTAACTTTATTTAACCCTCTGCGAGCCAGTGGCACTCACACCTTGCTTGAGGTGAAAAGCTTAAAAGAAAAAAAATGAGTTAAAGAAGGTTCGAAGAGTTTCACTCTTGGATGTTAGCATCAGCCATAGTGATCGCTGAGTGAAAAGGACCTCTATTGTGTTTAAATGAAAACAGTTTTGTTTTGGAGGCTTCGATTTACAAGCCATATCTTGTCCCAGTTAACCACTGATTGCCGAGCCTGTTCGAGAGCAGTTGCCAGTTTTAGTTTGTGATATATATGAGGAGAGAGTAGATATTCCGATAAAGGCTTTACATATGCAACAACACCAGAACACTCATATCAGTGTAATATCGGTGTCTGTATTGTATACGGTGGTGATTACAATGCTTCTTTTTTTCAGTTACAGCCTAGATAAATCGGATTGTGGCTCCGCGATGGGCTGGTTGGTTTTCTCGAATAATGGCTGTGCATTTTGAACGTGATTAATTGATTGGTTTAGCATCTCTATGGATTATTTAATGTCGGAATCTAAATATTTAGAACAGAGTTTTATGGCTTCAACTACAGATAAAATGTATTGATGTTTTTTTTGCTATAAAAATTCATATTCGATAATTCTGCTTTAAAATGTATTGTTGGCAGTTCGATTATAAATATGCATCGTTGTTAATGTTTTATATAAAAGAATGTATTGCTGGTATTTTATTAGAAAATGTATCTTAATGCTTTTATAATATTTGGATATTGGTTGAACCTGGAAACAACTAAAGTTAAGAGGTGGTTCCACATTCCTGAGAAATCTCCCAATTCTCGATCAGAGGCCTTGTTGCTGGATGCACGTAAGGGGTTACAGAGATTGAGAGCAAGAGTAAGGAGTTGTGATTGAGGAAAGGATAAAGCGAAAGACAGGGAACTAAATCAAGGCATCAGAAGATGTAGATTGACATTACATTTGCATATTTGAAGATTATAGATATCAGGGAAGTAAGACGAAGGGAGTTCCACAGACAGGAAATGCGGGATAAAAAGTTGTTGGAGTAGAAGAGACGCCTATATTTAATCGTTCTGATAGTGAAAGGGTGGGATCGAGATGCCAACTTAGTAGCACGCTCAAATTCTAGCAGTGTGAGAACCACTGAAAGTAGCTCGTCTGAGCAATTACAGTGAAAATACTTGGAGAAAAGACAGAGGGAAGCAACGGCACGTTTGCAAGAAAGTGACTGTAGACGAGATGCCAGATCAGGATCGTCATACCCAGGGCTAATTTTAAACATCACGTAGCGATGATAATTCGAATTTTGCAACAGGATCAAACGAATATTTCTATAACGTCTTTCTACATTTTATCACTGATAAACCTAGAAGTATATCATAATTTCGGTACCTTTTTCTTTGTTTCTATACCAATTCACCTTCTGATTTCAGTCTCTTACTTTCACCCTCTGTTAAAGCACTTCTCAGATATTTCAATTTTAGTACATGCTTTATTTTGGTATTTCCAAATTGCAAGTTGAATCTTGGGCTTTTTTTTCTTTTTGTTATAAAACATTCATTTAATGATGTTTAGTCCTTTCTTCTCGCTTTCCTTCTGATGTAGACCCAAAGTTGGAAGGAAAACACGGCACACGGATTAGAGGTCAGAAAGGTATATTAAACAAAAAGGTTACAAAGATAGTGTAAGTGTAAGCGGAGCTTACTATGTGCTAGTGTCCAATATTGGTAGTCGTACGCGGCTGATACTACGGTTTTAGAGTACTCTCTCTCCTCCTCTTCTTCTTCTCTCTCTAGAGTGTTATGTCGCATACTTTATATAGTCCTGGAAGAGTTCATGTTGTAGGTCTGTTACGGTCTCACAACACCTTCACTACCTTGTGTAGGATTCCTTGTATTTCCTTAATTATGTCAATTCCCTACGATCCCACTATTGGTCAAGACATTCTTTTATTCTGCTTTGGATTATTCAAGTTTACATTGCTGCTCCAACATAAAAAAATGGAAGGAATTATGCCCGGCATCACCTTATGGGATAGATGGAGCCACACCTGGATTTGACAGCAGACGTGACAGAAAGACATGATGGAAATTTTTTCAAGAATGGAAAACATGGATGAGATGAGAATGTCTCTCGTCTCAAAACTGGACTACGTGAGCGACAGAGTAGACAGCAATAGAGTTTGGTTTGGTTTATTTCGTTTTATGATAGATTAACACATCACTAGGTTATTTAATACCGACAAAATTTTTTTAGATATGTTCTTATGAATAGAATATGTATTCTTTGTAAGAAATCATTTCATTCACCTAATTTTGTAAAGAGGGCTTTAGTCGAGAGTTACATATATTGCTGGTAATAATTTTTTCCTTTTTCAAAAATGTATTGCTGGTATTTTTACGATGAAAATCGATTTTTATAATGTTTTGAGAGCAGTTTGGGGTAATAACTATTTACAGACAGCTGGGACCCTATTACCCCGAATCAAATTGGGCCTGGGAACAATTAAGAGATGGTTCCTTGCTCCTTAAAACCTCCAAATCAGAGGCCTTACTGCCGGATGTACTTCATCGTCATACCCAGGATGGTACAATTCAGTAGGAAAGAACTAGAGAACGGTCAAAGACAAGTTGGCGTGACGATCTGACCCGACAACTCACTCCCATATGACCCACTGCGGTCAGAGTTAGAAAGCAGTGGATGTAAATCCGGGATGAGTTCGTCCAGCAGGAGTTAGAAGACGCTGGATTTGAATTGGATTTGGATTTGCTCTTGCTCTTCAAAGATTGATCCATATTTGTGAGCTTGCTCCTTTAACCACTGTTTCTAACGGCCAAATACCACTAAACCTGTCGTCTTCAAGACGTGTCGCATTTCTCCGGAATGATTTGCTTCCCTCTCGAAAAGCCGCAGTCAGATCCTCACTGGGTGCTCGATTTTTTCGGCCTTGTTCCACATCTAAGCCAAGCTTAGAAAACAACCATCACTGTCGAAGAGAAGAAACAATCAGCTTCATTACAGCTCGGCCCACAGAAAATAACGCAGATATGTGATTCACTTATATGAGTTTTACTAAGTCTTACTTTACTATGATTAGTTAATTGGTTACTTAACCCTAGAACACTAAACATGGATATATAGTACCCAGCTCAAATTTTCCTATTTTTAATTACAATTTTTAGTACCTGATTTTCTTACCTAAATAATGTTTTTCAGTTCCTATTAATGTTGAAGTGCCTGCACCTAAAATATTTCAAATAAAGATTAATATTTTTTTTTTTGACATTTTCAAAATCGGATATGATAAACCCAGGGTTAGTAGTGGTGTAACTTTAATCGATGGTTAGTGTTCAAGGGTTAAAGGAGAGGTGGATAGCATATCAAAATCTATTATAGGTGGGTGGAATCTTAAGATAAGATACTAACATGATATTTTGCTGGTGGCAGAAATAGAAAGAAAAATGCATGGCTTAAACAAAGTAGTAAAGTAAAGCGAAACAAAAGGACTAAATTAGAAATGTCAAAATCAAACGAATACAGAAATTTAAATATCTGGAAAGTGTTTTAACAGAGGAGGGAAAATGGTAATGTGCAGTGGAACAGAAAAAAAAGATGTATTTCGAAAGCTAAGCAAAATGATAGGAAGCCTGAAATTTTCGTTAGAAACAAAGAAAAATGGGTTCAAATGCGGTGTAATATCAATCTTCTATGATGACTTTGAATGCTGGCCAATTTCATCATAGATATAGAAAAGACTATGTAACAGCGATGTGGTTCTTCAGGTGCTGAAAATACTATGGTCTGAATATACGAGGGAAGGTTAATGAAAATGGAAACAAAATGGACGCTTATACTTACCAGAAAAAAAAACAGTTAGAATTTCTAGAAAACAAAATGAGAAAAGGGGGCTTAGTAAATTTGACTCTCAGCACATATGTGGAAAGAGGAACAGAAGAAAGCAGCGTATAACATCCCGCCATTTGTATAAATAGATGTCAGAACAAGGAGAGGGGGAGATGGTGGAAAGGCATAACTTATTGAGAGCTACATTTGTGTAGTTCTTAATAAGGAAGATGTGTAGAACCATGAATCGCCGACACATTAAAAGGACACATCACATAATAATAATAATAATAATACAACGACCAACTCAATCAATTCGCAGCCAAGATGTTCGTGATCAAAGACTTTTCTTCTCCTGCGCAGCTGGGAAATCAGATTATTCTACCAAAGGGACAGCGGCAAACACGTCGCAGGACCGGGTCTCAGACAACGAAGATCTCCCCGCAAAGATGGAGAGCCTAGAAATTCTCATTGCTTGCCACTGACTTTGAGAGTTTGGACACCTTGCCCGAATGCCAAGCACCCGCCTACCCAAAGAAATCCTCTTCTCGGAGCTGGCATCCGGCAAGAGACCGCGTAGGACCACATGTCGTCGATTCAAGGACCAGCACAAAAATCACCTTGCTGAGGGCAGAAATCGATCCGGTCAATTGGAAGATGGAAGAGAGAAACAGTTGGAGAACAATAATCCACGACAAACAACACCTTTTGAAAACACTAGAAGTCAGACAGAAGTGACCCTAAAGAAAAGCAAGAGATCTCCTTTCCCTCAACCCTCTACTCTACCATGCAGTGCCTGTGGTCGTCTCTTCTGGTCCAAAATGAGACTGATTTAGCGCAGGGATGAGCACGTCAATGCTCGGCAACGAGTTTCGACGAAAACAGGTAAATATGGGGGATGAGATAGAATAAATCAAGTAACTTCCATTTTTATCTGTTATGCTGGATAATAAGATTTTTCTGTCATCCACTGTGTACGCTACTGATGGCGTGCAACATTTACGATAGCTTCGTGTATTCAAAATTTATTAACTGCCACGCATGATTAGTATGATAAAATGATATCACCCACATTACAATTAGTTTCCTCCAAACGGAAATTACTGAATCAGCCTAATATACACAGCTAATATCAAATTGTTTGATTGAAGAGGTTATTTTATAATTATATATCATTTGTGGATCAATTGAAGTCGAAATATATTTGGGCTTGACGATATTCCCTTTTTACGAGTGAATATTGAATTAACAATTTTCTTTAGACTAACCGAGAGTTTTCCAGATTCAAGTCCTACTATTTAACCAAGGCACGGTAAAGTAATGGATTGTGGCTTTGACTGAGGAATCCGAAAGCCGAGTTCGAATTCCAGTCGGATCCATTACATTCACTTACGTGTAAAAGGCATGAATCCTCTTCCTTTCCCCCACCCCCAGCTATAGGTAAATAGCAGGACAGGCCGGATTCTATAGCCTTACATGGCAACTGGCCTACCGCAGAAAGAAATGACAAGCTATTGCGGGAAAAAAAACTGGCTCTTCAGAAAGATACATGATCGCCTAAGCGTGTATCACGCATGGCACGTAACTGAATGACTGACTTAACCAAGAAGATGGATTCATAACTTTCTCAACGTTATTTTGCGTAAGTTAATGTGACCAACACTAGATTTACTCATGGCGACAATTAGACCAGCCATATATGAAATTGATTCACGGCGTCATGCAGAGAATACTATACTGTTTGCGACGGGTAAATTATCACCATTTTCTATTTTTAATTTCGCGCATGCGCGTTGTTTGTTTTTGATTTTGCTGACTGCACTGTATAGTATGGTCTGTGAGAAAAAGAGCACCATGACGCAATTCACTCCGCCAGACATTTCGAAACGACATTCTGTACTGCTTGGCAAAAAGCTCCAATATGAATATTTCAGAATGTTTGGGTGTCAAGGGATTTGGAAGGTCTTGGATGAGTCTAATGGTGTTTAGCGTGATGGCGACGTTATGCCTCCATTCATCTTTCCACAGCACCTCAATATGGTGGCCTTCATCAAGTGCCTTCTTGCCCTGGCTCAAGTGGATGGCTGCTGGAAGACCCTATGTCTGGCAAAAGGAGTCTTTATCATGCCACACAAGCAGCAGAACTCGGTTAGGAAATTTCTGCGACTACATCACCCCTTACATTTGGCCACTTAACTCCCCAGACTGCAGTCCCCTTGATTATTATGTGTGAAGCTTAGTTGAGCGAGATACCAAAAAAACTCCTTGTAACACCAAAGATGAACTGAAGGCACGGATTATGGCAGCATTCACCAACTTAAACAAGAAAACTATCAAGAAAAGTTGCTGAAGATTCCGAAGTCGACTGAAGGCATTGATTGAAGCCAATGATGATTTCTTTTTAAATAAATTGTCTTTTTTGCATTTCAAAATATTTTTTGTAATTTTGGTAAATATATCTATTTAAATGAACTGTCAATGTTATTTTCATTTTTGCGTAATTTAGACGTCAAGTTATCCATCGCACTCTGCACAATGATGTCGTTTATCAGAGAATAATAAAAGGTTGCCAGTCTGGTACAAGGCCAATATTCTAAAAATTATCTTACTGTCTACAGGAATGTAGGAATACTTCAATGGTATAACACGCAGAAATCACTGTCTTAAAGCAGATAGAAATTGATATGAAATTTATAGAGTAAGAAACATTACAAAGTTGGTTAATCTCGGAAAGATATTGTGTCCAATTTCGTCTAATAAATTTAGTTTAACAAATATCTACGTACCGATTGTCGCAAGACAATATTTCTGACCAGAAATAATTAAATACGCCCGCAGGAAACAGATATTCCTAGCCAATGTTTAGTTATAAGAATTCTGTAGAAGACGATTTCTTGGAGTTTATTTTTATTTTGCCTTATCCCAGAGAAGGAATCTGTTGCTATTCGACCGCAAGTTTAACACACACACACACACACACACACACACACACACAGAGAGAGAGAGAGAGAGAGAGAGAGAGAACCCAATACCCACTACTCTAATCTAATCTATCTATTTAGCATCTATATCTCTATATATGGTAGTGTGCACTTCTCTTTTTCTCTTTCTCTTTCTCTTTCTCTCTCTCTCTCCCTCTCTCTTTCTCTCTGTCTCACTAGGACATTATCTGTCGGTGACTCGTTCTTGTTTCGCATTGACAATATCTAAATATATAACTCCTTGCAGCCTGGGTTATCGAGGAGGGTCGGCTGGAAAGTCCATAGTCTGACCAAGATATAAATGCAAGTAGGCACACTAATTGGTAAACTAAAATATATGCAAGTGTACCAGATAACAACAACTATCCTGATCTATCTATCTATCTATCTATCTATCTATCTATCTATCTATCTATCTATCTATCTATCTATCTATCTATCCCAGTCTGTTCAGATCTATCTATCTATCTATCTATCTATCTATCTATCTATCTATCTATCTATCTGTTATACCAGAACATTACCTATTCTATTGTAATAGACTCCCCCACACATAATAAGTAGTAGTAGTAGTAGCGGTCGCCAATTGGGCTCAGTGGAGTTGAGTCAGTCAGTCGATGTCGGACATTAAATTAT
>CAHIKZ030000058.1:1127500-1227500 GCA_903632075.3 Acanthosepion pharaonis
TTATTATATATATATATATATATATATATATAGAAACGCCTGATAGAAAGATGAATGAAAAGATAGAAGTGTGAAGATATTTGGAAAGATAGAAATAGAAGATAGATAGATAGATAGATAGATAGATAGATAGAACGAGATACAAAACAACTGAGATAGATAGATAGATAGATAGATAGATAGATAGATAGATAGATAGATAGATAGATAGATAGATATAAAACAACTGAGATAGATAGATAGATAGATAGATAGATAGATAGATAGATAGATAGATAGATAGATATGAATAAACCGAGATTCATAGCTACTTAGCTGGATACCTAGGTAGGTCGCTAGATAGCTAGACTTGAACAAATTTAGATAGATAGATAGATAGATAGATAGATAGATAGATAGATAGATAGATAGGAACAAAATAGATAAGAAGAAATAGATAGATAAAATAGATAGATAGGAACAAAATAGATAAGAAGAAATAGATAGATAGATAGATAGATTGATAGATAGATAGATAGATATAAACTGATAAAAATAGATAAATATCTGCAAGGAAAATATCAGTTAATCTTCACTAATAAGCTCATTTTATGTCTACATGAAAACCTTATCTCTCACCCGATAATATTACCAAGAGATTTTTAATACTCTTCAGATGCGAATTTTGTTTCGTATGTTGCAAAACAGGCGTTGGGTTTCTTTTTTTAAATTTGCTTTCAATATTGCTACTAGAATTCGGCAAATGCAAGCAAGTGAACATTTAACTGAGCATACTGCTAAAAAATGTGTTTTAAAATTGAGCATCTGTTTCTGGAAATGAAGCCCGCAATCAATTTTAAAACGGCAGGAAGAAGTGAAGCGAACAAAAACTTGAAAACGTAAATAGCAATGATCAATGAAATATCATATGGAGAGCATTAAACAGGGTATAGTGGATGCATTGTCGTCTAAATTACGCAAAAATGAAAATAACACTGACATGTCATTTTAACAGATATATTTACCAAAATGAGGCAGAAATATCTTGAAACCCAAAAGTAAATTTATTCAATACAATCGGCATTAGGATGAGCCACAGCCTCCAGATGACATCGGAATCTCCTGCAACTCTTCTGGACGGTCTACTTGTTTAAGTTGGTGAATGCTTCCATAATCCTTGCCATCATTTTGTCTTTGGTGTTACAAGGAGTTTTCTTGGTCTTTCGTTCAACTGCGTAGCGCACATCATATTCAAGAGGGCTGAAGTCTGGGGAGTTAGGTGGCCAGATATGAGGGGTATTGTGGTCGGAGAAATTCTTTGACAGCTATGACTGGTTTCACCTACTTGTATGCCATGGTGCAGATTTCTGTTGGCATATATCTGTTCTTCCAGAAGCCACTCTCTTAACTCAGAGTAGTACTACCTTCTCAAGTCACTGGACGTAGACTCCGTGTTGAGTCTGAGACCCTGGGTAATAAAGAATTGAGGCATAACGTTGCTATCACCAGTGATCAATAAAAATAATTTCGTTAATCAGACTCATCCAAGCCTTTTCGAAACATCTGTACTGTCTTTAGATTGACATTCAAAATCTCTTAAATGTTCATAATGGAGATGCCAGCGCGAATGCCATTATGTCGTTTCCAAATTTCAGGCGTTGTGAATTGCACCACGGTGCTATTTTTCGCACACATGGAGTCCAACTGACCTTACTATACAGTGCAGTCAACAAAGTCAAAATTATATATATATATATAAATATATATATATATATATATATATATATATATATATATATATATATAGTTAAATTCCCAGATGAATTCTGTGGACAAGACAGATTGGTATCAAATGACAATTGTAAAAAATCAGGCATTTTGCCGACGCGTTTCGTCTTCCAACTTTTTTCAAGGCAAAACATTTCGATTTCATTTTTGCCTTGAAAAAGTCGGAAGACGAAAGGCGTCGGCAAAATGTATGATTATTTTCCAATATATATTTATATATATATATATATATATATATATATATATATATATATATATATATATATATATATATATATATATCTTAATGGAATTCGTTATGACAGTGTTGGACTCTACTATGAGCAATAAGAATGTATAATTACTCTCCAAGCTAAAGAGAAGAATTGCGATGAAATCGATCACAAACGAAAATGACATGTTCATCTTTAATTAATCATAGCTAAGGGACAGAATTTCATGAAGGATTGAAATTGTTCAAATATATATACATCTATCTATCTATCTATCTATCTATCTATCTATCTATCTACATACATATATGTATATATATTATTCCAGGTTAATTTTCTACCTTTCTAACCTTTTATCTTTTTTGTCCTGGAGTAACGAGGTGCCTCACACGTTTCACGTACGATTTAATAATTATGTAATTTTACACTGCTCTTTGGATTTGTTATAGCTAAAACGACTCCCTTTCATGCCAAACGTTTTATTGATTTAGTCGGATCATTTCTAATTAACATAACTCTAAGTTGAAATGATGATCCCTCTTCCTGTTGTGACCTCCTGATCCAGTTTACCTCTCTACTGTTCTCACATTTTTAAACTTATTCACCGTTCTCTTGAAGTTTCTTGGATGAACTTTGAAAATGGAAGCCAGAGTATGATTTTTGGTAACATTTTTGAAGGCACGAATGATTTTTTTCTTCGTATCATTGCCCAGTCGTGAAGATATAGTGAGGCTGAAAAAATAAAACGATTTTAACCTGTTCTTTTCTAGTTGAATAACTCAAATGGTTTTTCATTGATTCTTGTAACGAATGGGATACCGATGATTAAACGTCTTATCTGAAAACCTGAAAAAAAGAAACTAGAAATTAGTTTAGTGTTTTTTTTTTAGATATTAAACATTTTGTCGGTGAACAATTATGCCATTACAGGCGGTATGAATATATATATATATATATATATATATATATATATATATATATATATATATATATATATATATATATATATATATGCGCAGGTATGCAGAAAACAGAAAGAAAAAACGTTGGGTGCATAATCCAGGGTTCCTTAGTATTTTTTTTATTTTTAAAAGACAGTGCTCCATACAGAAGTAGAGCTATATTATAATAATATTTTTTGTTTAAAAATATGATTCCTTCGCTACATAAGAGTTCTCATGTTTCAAAAACGAGCGAGAAATTTTAGGAATTTTAAAATTTCGCTTGAAGATGAAACGGGACTAAACACCTCAATTCAACTTAATTTTAATAATTATTTGGATGGTTTCGACTCTCGTTTTTAAACATGAGAACTCTTATGTAGCGAAGGAATCATATTTTAAACAAAAACTATTATATATATATATATATATATATATATATATATATATATATATGTGTGTGTGTGTGTGTGTGTGTGTGTGCGTGCCTGTGTGTGTGTGTTTCTTTTTTAATATGTCGTGTCCCTTCAGGATGCAGCTGATCAGGGCCCTCCACATCTTCCTGTACATTGTATCTCTTAATATGTTTTGTCTTTTTATTATATCTCTTAAACCCTTTGCTCAAGGTCATCAAGTATCATATGCACTGTTTTCCTCTGTCTCCTCTTCCTCCAATCTATCCCGTGAGTATCAAATTTTCCAAGCCCTTCTTCCTCATTATGCGCCCCAGAAATTTCAACTGCCTCTTCCTAATGTTAAGTATAAATTTCATTTATGATTCCATCCTCACCAAAACCTCGGTGTTATTTACATGTTCGGTCGCTGATATCCACAACATCCTTCTGTAGATTCACATTTCTGTTGCTTCAGTTCGGAGGAGATTTTCCAGCATTCGCTGCCGTACAGGAGAAGAGATATCACGTAACAGTCCAATATTGATGACTTTGGTTGAAACGAAATTTCTCTGTCTCTTTATACTTTGCTTAGCTTTTGGAATGCACCTTTGACCATCCCAATACATTTTCGGATATCAGTGTTACACTTTCCGTCCTCTCTTAGAATATTTCCCAGATGGGCACCTCGAGGCGGTGTAATGGTTAGCAAGCTTGTCACGTCAGATCAATTACGACTGAATAGTGAGTTCGATCCTCACTGAGTGCTCCATACTTTCGGCCTTGTGCCACATCTAAGCTACGCTTGGAAAATTATTAGAATATTTCTTAGATATCTACATTTCTGTACCTGCTTGATTTTACTATCCTCAACCTGTAATTTGCATTTTCGTTCTCACCCTTTTGTTGATCACCATGCATTCTATCTTTCTTTTTAGACCTTTCTACTCGCTTTCTTTCGTTACCATCTGAATACAGAACAAATAAATATATTACGTCATAAACACATGTTTGGGCGAAGACAAAAGAAGTTGTAACAGATGGAAGTGTGAATTCAAATTGTTTTTATAGAATTAGTGATATTTGAATAGTTAAAAAATATTTTCTGTTTTTGTCTCTACATTGGTTCTATCTATATTTACCCTCCCCATCCTGCTTATTATTTTCCACTTTTCTTCCTTTTTTTTATTTTTCTTTTTCTTGGCTACTTTTAATTTTCTTTTTTCTTTTATTTGTTTACGTTGCCTAACATTATTTTCAGTGTTTCCCTCGCCAAGATTTTATTCTTTTTTTTCTTTCTTCCCTTCTTATGTTCACAATTTTTACTTTTTTTTAAATACATTGTCTCTCTCTCTACTTCTTCCTCCTTAATGTCCATTCATTCCTCTCTTTGTTATACTTCTTTTCTTTTCTCCCCCTCTTCCTTTGTCTCTTCCCTCATTAATTTTCTTTCTTTCTTTCTTTCTTTCTTGCTCCTGCTATCTATCTATCTATCTATCTATCTATCTATCTATCTATCTAAATTAATAAATAAATAAATACATTCATACATAGGTAGTGTATCGTGCGATCTATCAGTTCATTTATTCGGTCTTTCGTTCTTTCTTTCTTTCTTTCTCCTCCTCCTAATTATCTATCTATCTATCTATCTATCTATCTATCTATCTATGTAAACAAATACTTGCCAGTGTATAACATCGTGCTAGCTATGTCTTCTTTCTTTTCTTTTTCTTTCTTTCTATCTATCTATCCATAAATGCAAAGAAAAAAAAATCAATAATTTAGCTATTCGTTTCAGTTTTATGCGAACATCCTCATTAGATTAAAAAGAAAAGGAAAAGACGGAAATGTTGTTCGGAGGACTGGTGTTTCTTGTTCACTGGCGATATTAGACGAAGGAAATAGATCAGATTTTCTTTTGATTGGCTTCCTGAATATGATCGCTCTTCCCGCGTGAAGATGACACGCAACGCCGAATGAAAATCCTAATATTTACAACTGAGATACGTTCTCAGTATATCATTGATTCGATCGATACCTTTCTCTTTGATTCTAATCTCTCCCCAAATTTGATGAGTTTGGCATGTAACTTTCAAATCCCAGACGGGAAGAATGACGTGGCGCGTTTGATAAACATCTTGAGGAGATAATCATGTGTTTTGCATCATTGTTACAATGTACTGTAATATACAGATAGTGAATTTTTCGATTTAAAAAAAAAAAATAATTTCACGCTAAGCAAGGCAATAAAGCCACTAAGACTCCGTGAATAAATACGAGAAAAATATGAGAAAAAGAAAACCATTTCAGTGATAAGAATAAAAGAACATGAATTAAGAAGACAGAAGATAACGTTTGGCATTGCATTTAAATTATGGAAGTTGACGGAAATGGAAGTAGCAAGAAGAGAGTACTACAAACGTGAAGTGCGAGGGAATAAATTGTTAGTATAACTGTTAAAGCCACATGAAGTCATTTCAACTGCAAAATGATGAGACCTAGCAGCCAATCAAGCACTGCCCTTAAATCTGTAAACTCGAGACATCAAAGAGGTAAGTAATATTTATTTTGTTTTAATACGAAAATGTGGCACAAGGGTAAAGGTGGGGATAGACTAAGGCTGGTCTTCTCTCTGTCTTATCTTAGCTAACCACTACTACTGATCCAAACATACAACAGTATTCTTTACACCAAAACAATTCATTCTTACTACAGCCATCATAACATATAAAAAGACACTATGCAGGCATAACTAGTTCCCACATGTACATTTTTGGCTCAGGAGAGGGGGAATAAAATAACAACATTTAAAAACGAAACCTCAATGCATATTTACAATGGATTTATTTACAAGAAACTAAGCAAAATAGTGTTATTAATAAAACTCAAAAAACTACTATTCTTAAATGCGACAGAGAAATCAGTTAACTCAACAAATGTCAACAATGTATTTTAGTATAATTCATTCATCATAGTTTTTTTTTACTTTTTTAGAAATAATAATAATAATAATAATAATAATAATAATAAACACGTTGCAGCTAAGGTGGTAATAAAACGATGGTTTGTAATTTAACGGTCAAAGACCGCAAATTGATTTTGAAACATTATTGGAAAACATTATTATTGATATAATCGATGCAATACGTTCTGAGAACACGTTCTTGTTAGACATTTTCATGACGGTCGTCTTCGAGTATAGAATCCAGAGGTTGGCAGTGAATATTTCGGAGACAGTAGGAAAGCGTAGTGCAGGTTCGCAGTGGATATCGCAGCAGAGCGTAGTTCTTCCTTCTGTCGTGTTCGCCTGACAAGTTGGCTCTAGTCCTTCCGGTAGGGTAAACAAAGATGGCCGCCTTTATACAGGACGGATACAGTGTTCTGCGGCTCCTGATTGGTTAATCTTCTATTGGTAGACTATAAAGGGAAATAAGTCATTTTGACTCGCTCACGAGTTATAGATAGTATATACCCCAAAAAACGTAACAGTTCTGTTATTCATTACTATATACCTACTTTTGCACACACACACACACACACATATATATATATATATATATATATATATATATATATATATATATATATATATATATATGCGTGTGTGTGTGCATGTACTAGATAGAATTCTGATAGAACATAACTTTTTAATACTCATAAAAATAGACTCGACAAAATATACATATAAGTCTTGAGTAGAAAATATGCATTTATATATTTAAGCAATCTCCCTGCCTATATCTCTGAATCCGTCTCTGGGATGTTTTAATTTGCTCACGGAGTTCGCCTGATTTCAAAAATGTTTGGTATGTTGGCCCACGGCATCTGAGATAAAGTTGAAAAAGGTATGGCACGCTGACATTCTCATCTGTTACATAGATCTACAGAGAGAGTGTGTGAAAATGAGAGAGTGTGAGAGTGTGAAAGCACAGAAATCTGCAACTGCATGACAGTCGTCGGGTACAGGCTTTGAAACATTTATAAACAATGTCTATCGATATCTTCCAGGATATATCCCCCCACACACACATAAATATAGAGACAGACAGACAGTCAGACAGAGTGAGAAAGACAGTGAGAGATAGAGATTGAAAGAAAGATAAAATGGGAGAAAAGTTATATTAATTCTTCTTTCCTAGCATATCGTGAACAATTCTAATAGTTTAAAGCCCATGACTCCTCAATTCATAAAGACGACTGGGAATATTTAAATCGTGAAATGTACTAACTTAAAGTCTGTAATATAGAAAAACGAAATGCATATGTAAGATGAGATGCATCTGTTCCCATGTGCAACATGTCTCTCTTTTCTGCAAACTCATCCTCCAATAACAACAAAGTCAGAGACATATTTTCCTCAAGTATAGCTTCATAGCTTGCCTCAAGAGCAAAACTTCAAAATCGATTTTTCAAGATTTCTCAAATTTAATTATATTTCTTGTTTTAACCGGGAATTATTTTTCTTTTCCATTTTTCCTTCCTCCCCGCTATGACGTTCTCTTTTTCTCTCTTTCCCGCTCATATCAGGATTTCTTTTCTGTTTTTGTTTCATTTCTTGCTCGCTCGAGCGACACGTTATTTTATGCCAAATATTTTTCTATTCTCTTTTACTTCTCGCAGTCTCTATTCTCGTTTCTAACGAGAACGCCAGTCCGGAAATGGCTGCAGCTATACGCCATTTTTTAATACTGTATGTCGATCTGATTGCATTTTTGTCAATTTCTATTTCTCGTGACTTCCATTTCATTTTTTAAAAATATTTTTTTTTTCTATTTTTCCTCGCTTCTGCATTATTTTGTATGAGGTTCACAGTTATTTTTTTTTATTTACATAATCTAATTTATTTTTGTCAGTGTAAGTGTGTAAACTTACTTATTCATTTTTTTCTTGATATCTACCTTAGATATTCTTTGTTCAGAGAGGTAACAAAAGAGAAGGAATTGGTAGAGAAAAAGAGTTGGGGGGAATGAAGGATGACGAAAAGAAAATAAAACCGAGGCAGGTTAGTTTCTAGCGATATTTCAATATTCACTGTTTATCACACTGAAAAATAAGTTTCCTCTTTCATTAACATTATCCTACAGTTTCTCACTGGAGACTTGAACGAATCCCGTAACATATTAAGGTTGCTCGTGTAGCAGTGGATGTGTCTTGGGCAACAAATCCTGACAGAGAAATTCATATTCAGACCGGTTTTAAATTCAGAATATTCTTTCTCCTAGACTGATTTCCAACCATTGTTAGAAATTCCAGTATGTACGGCTATTTAAATCCATAACTTTGGGAGATAGATTACGTAATTCTAACATGGTTGACTGACTTTTATTTCCTAGCAGCTTACCTTTACACTAACTACACATCAATCTTAGTTACAGTTCAATATATACGGAACAATCAAACTTATAAGCGAAAATGAACAATTACTTATTCTGTGGTAGGAAAATAAATAAGAGAAACAATAAACCACTTCATGTTATTTCTACAATACCCTGTAAATTAATGTATGTTAGGCTAATAAAAGAATAAATTATGTCTGCAATTTTGGGATGAGGAGTTATCCTTATATACGTTTTTCACATACTGAAGATTGAGCTCTTCTTTGAGGTTATCCCATAATATAAGTGATAATAACAACAAAGACGAAGTTAGTATTTAGTATGTTAACCATGTAGATAATGATAACACTTCATCCCAGTAATTCAGACCGAACGCAATTGGGTGATAATAAAAAAACAATGATGAGTACATTAGTCTATCAATAATGTAAATAATCGTTAACTCCTCATCTCAGTAATTCTGACAGAAATTATATACAAATATTTTTTAAAATAATAATAAGCAATATACACAGTCAGAGCATTCAAAGCTAATCACTCAGACATCTTGATGAAAGATCACAAAACAATATGTGCTTTCTTATTGACATGGCTGTCCCTGCAGACGACAATGTATCTTTGAAGATCTTCAAAATAACTATCAAAATGCAACAAACGTGAAGTGTCAAATCTAAAAAAAAATGTGACGCATGAGAACATCAGTAATTCCAGTTCTCGTTGGGTTCCTCGGATTAACTGGAAAATGTTCTTATAGACTTATTGAAGGAATTCCTGGTACACCATGTTTTAAACAAATACATTTGTACTCACAAGTATAACTCAGACATTACGAAGACCTTTATCAATCTAAAATGTCTGTGATCATAAGGATTTTACTTTGCAAAAATTGCTCAGTGGAAATGTCATGATGCCATTTCCGACCATAGGTCTCTCGTTGGGACTTGGAAGAAAATGAGTATACAACAGAAATCAAAAGAAATAATAATAATATTAATAATAATAATAATAATAATAATAATAATAATGATGCGAGGGAAACTCAAAAATAATCCGCACTTATAACAGATATGATGTTGCAAAATTTACTCCTTTAATAAAAAAAAAAGATAACACGTGCGTGTATATATAGTTATCCATAGGAAGACTGTTTCGATTTATAACAGCCCATTAGCGTGGCTAGACATCGGATTTTTTCAAGCCGAGATCGACACCCGACCGATTTGACATAAGTCAGAGATTCTACCAACAAGCTATCGTCGTACGGTAGATAGAAAGGGGAATTTTAACGATTTTACTATACGAAAGACGTCAGTGGCTAGGCTAGCTCAATTCTAGTTGAAGAGCATTGCATTAGCAGCAGCAGCCACTGTTTATAAATTCACCCCTTCCTCTACGAGACCTCAATCCAATTATTTTGAGCATATATATATATATATATATATATATATATATATATATATATATATATATATATATATATATGCAGACAGAACGATCAAAATTAATGGCCTAGGCATAATCATTAAAGACGACACAAAAAGAAAGTGATTTATTTATTGATATTGCAGTTCCTTACTAACTCCTCAAAACTTCAAAACAATATTTACTTAATACTAGTAAAATAATTACAAGAACATAAAAACTAAAAAGATGAGGACAATAGTTCAGATGTTAATAAATTTGACCCGGTGACCTTTCTCTTTACCTAGAGCTCCTTGATAAAATCCAAGGACAAGTCAGCAATATTAATGCCACAATTCTGGCGTTTCGGCTTCAGTCTCTTTTACACCGCCGTCCCGTGCTTTTTCTATCAATACTTTCATGGTAATTTCTTGGATGAGCTCTTCGCAATGGTGCCTTGACTCTTTGAATTTAGGCACAGTACAGGACTGGCGATGAGGTCTCATCAATTTACTGTTGAGATGGTGAGATGCAGCCGTAAGTTCTATCCTAACAGTATCTTTTCTCACACTTCCCGCTTGTGGAACTCTCTTCTGGTTCCATGCTTTCCAGCCAAACTTAATCTCCAAAAAGCTAAATGCAATGTCAATCGCTATCTAATGTGCCCCTGATTGATCTTTTTTTCTTCTTGCTACTTAGCAGTGTTTCTGCTTCTAACTCTTCTACGCCCAATAAACCACTGTCTCTCAGTGGCTTTACTGCCTTGTTTGGAGCGAAAGGAAAATAGTTAAAAACAAAGTGAAACGACAATACAACAATAGCAATATAATAGTCACAGTTCATTCAGTTGACTTATAAAAGAAAGTTCATAGTATCCGCTTCCAATTTGAACATCCTTAATTGTTTTCTGATCTGTGGAAAAAAAAAAACATATAGACGTCGTGCGCTTCACATCACGAAAAGCACTTCTTGTAATCATTGGAATCATGATTGGAGCTAGGATTCATCAGGCAATAACAAAAACGCACAAGAGGCAATGAGAAATGCCTTAAGTGCTTTTAAAAGTGCTCGAAGACTGATGCAAAGATTGGAGATAACAAGTCCGTGCGTTGACCCGGTAAATCTGAAATTTCTCTAGTGGAAATTAGTTGCAGACTTTTTTTTAACAACATTTAGCCTGTACAAAGCTCAAGAGCCACCCTAAGAAGCAAGGGAGTTTTAAAATAAAAGCGAATTAAAGATGGAACCGGAAACATATTCCTAAACGGGAAACAAGGGAGAGAACTCTGTTTCTGTGCAAAAGACCTCGGAAGACTATAATGCGGACGATAGCAAACCTCTTTACTATATTTAAAAAAAAATGTAAAAAATGTAAATAATAAATAAAAGTTCGGGGTCTTAGTCCAAGATGTTAGACGACTGATTGAAACTGACTACAGATTCCCGGATTGGTGTTTGCCAACATCTATTTGCTTATTAATCAGATTTTGCGAAGATGGTCGAGCTACAATTATTTCAGAACTCTCTCGGATATTGACAAAAATAAATCTATTTACGCATAACTGGTCTTGAGCCTGTGGTATTTAGTTAGAGATTCTTGATAAGATACAAATAATAATCAGCAATGTTACCTGTCCTGACCTGGCATATCGGCTCCAGTTACATTCACACCTCCGTAATATAGTTTGCCTTTTAACTTTTCTATAAACATTTTCATGTTAATTGTTCTAATGAGCTTTCAACTTTGGTATCTCCACTTTACGAATTTAAGCGCAGTACGTGATTGGTAACTTGTTCACATCATTTTACATTTAAAATGGCTATGTTAACAAGTTCTTCTCACACAGTTCTCGCTCGTGGAACTCTCTTCCGGTCCTATTTCCATTCGTATATTTATCTGGTTATTACTCCTGCCAAGGATTTTATCATCATCATCATCATCATCATCATCATCATCATCATTCGACTTCCCCATGGTTGGTCCAAACTCCATTGACAATCTCTTTTCACACTGTTCGTTTCTGTATTGCTGTCTGCAGATCCACAATGTCCAATCCTGAGTCTCGAGCTGTGGTGTCTGGGAAAGTCAATTTCCGTGAGAAGACACTTCCAGAAGGATGCCATAGGAGTAAGGATGAGACAATTTCACTATCCGCTAGGTGGCAGTGGCCGGTAAACCAATGATATAAACCCTTAGGCCATGGATTTACTCCTGTCTCCCAAGGTTTAACGCCTGTCTAATAGTAAGACTGACAGCTTCGACAAGAGCAAATCAGCAGTTGACCTCAAAAATTACTGTTATGGGATTTTATCCATAATAATAATAATGGACTATTCCATACTTAATAAATACTGCGCCTCAGTCAGTAGTTCAAGTCGAGTCAGTAGTTCAAGTCGAGTCAAGAGTCGAGTCAGAGGCAGTCCGAGACAGAGTCACGTTCAGACAATTACTGCAAGACATTGGAATAGTGATACTGGTCGAGACTACATTGTTCTCTCTACTAAACCTGATTGTTCATACTAACACTTCTACTTCTCTGTATATATTCCTGTTTGTAATATATCTGTGTTATTCCATACCTGTGTTCGAGTTCTTCTTTATTGGTTCTACCTTGAACTATCACCGTGGTACAAGGAACCGGACCATAACAATTACCTATGATACTGTTTGTTTATTTGCACTTTTGGCTTTTGGATCTCTCATCCGGCTTCTTGCATTCAAATCAATTTTCATCTCCAAAAATTAAATGTAATGTCAATCATTATCTCCTGTATTCTTAATATGTCTTTTTTATTGTTTTCTCTCTTTAATAATGTTTCTTTTCTTTTTCTCATGTTCTTTTGCACCCAGTAACCCCTTTACGTTTCTGAAGAGTTAGTTGTTTTTATTATTAATCTGATATCACTTGATTACTGTAAACGTTACTTTCATTGGTTACCCGTATTTGAGTAGACGCTCCGTTTACTATAAAAAAACAGTATTTATTTCGTCTACCGGCCTGTTTACTCCAGAAAACTTAATAAAGAAAATTTATCCCTCGGAAGACTTTCAAAATTTCTAATGAAACGAACTTTTTCTAACAGACGAAACTTAACAAGTCCCTCGCTGTTCTATGGTATTTTCATAGCTTATGTTCTGACGAGCTACATTCATTAGTTCCACCATTTCAGATCTCCACAGCTAAGATCCGCCATACCGAATACACTGGAAGAAATCATCCTTATTCCTTTCGTGTTACATTAGTAAGAAGAAAGCCTTTTTCTAAAACAACGCTTCTATATGGAATATGCTCCCGAGAGGATGCTTTCTCGATCACTACAATCAAGTCTAGTGTCAACAATTAGTCTCATAATGCACACTTCTCATCTGTTAACATTCATACAAACATCAGGCAGTCAGTTATGTGCCATACGTGATTCATGACTGACGAGGCAGATTTTTTTCCCGCAGTACGTTGCCAATTCTTTCTGTGGCAGACCAGTTGCTATCCAAGGCAATAGAACCCGGTCTGTCATGCTATTTACCCATATATGAGGGGAGAAGAAGAGGATTCATACCTTTCCTAATGGTATTAGCACGTAAGTAAATGTAATGGATTCGACTGGAATTCGAACTCGGATCTCCGATTCCCCATTCCAAGCTGCTATCCATTACTCTACCGTGCCTTTTGTAATCCTCTACATTGAAGAGCTCTTGAGCCTTAACTGAATGAGAAGAAATAAGCCAAAGATCTTAATTAAAAAATATTCTTAGTGGAGCTGGAAACTTTTCAGCATTTCTCGTGTAATCATCTTCACGTTTGCATTCTCATGAACTCGTTTTTCGTCGCCTACTTAAAAAAAAATATTCTGTCGTTTATAGAATTGTTTTAAACCTGGAGCTGATCGCACGCACACCAACACTTGTGGGTGTATTGTGCGCACAAAGGCGTGTGCTTGTGTTTGTGTGTGAAATATATCTTAATTTTACAAAAAACAGGAATAAATCTGTTCAAAAAGTCTTCTGGGTAAATGAACTGAACGTTTGAAGAAGGAAAACCTGAAAACGACCCCAGGGCAATGATTATGGGCGGGTAAAAATAAAATAAAAATAAAACAAGAAGATAAAATAAAGAAATTAAAATCCAAACCGTTTCGCTCTTTCCAACCATCATAGTTGCAAATCAAACATTGCAGAAAACGAAATGCATCAAAGCCGGTTGACAGTCAAGAGTCACTCATGCAGAAGTGACAATCTGTTTTTACTTTTTTGTGATATTACTTCCAGGTTTCGTGAACTCCAATTTTTATTTCTCTCATAATTATGAAACTGGAGATAAAGTCAGGCATACATTCAATTGCAGTAATATTTATTGCTATTGTGATAAATGAATGAAAAAAAAATACCTACAATTTATTATCAATTAAGAGCTAATGTAATTATGGTTATTATCCCAGTCTAGCACATCAATTATGGGAATGTGGCCGAGTGGTTAGAACGTTTGCATACTGGCCATGAGACCCGGGTTCGAATCTCAATTGACGTTATCGGATTGGAGGGCTCGATCCCAGTGTGCGGCACCTTTGAAAATTACCTGAAAACCATACCACAGGTTGACGCAAGCCTTGTGAGTGGAATAAGGTGAGATTTCCATCGAAGTCACAAGTCATCGTGGCTCAAGCGTGCTCGCTTTGTTCAAATTGTTGATCATGATAGATAACACTTTCTACTCATCACAGTTGCAGTATAAACAACAGGTGGGCCCTGTGGGTGTTGAATAAACACAAATGCGCCTAAGCAAGCGTCTGCAATAGTAGACGTGTATCCTCGAATACGACTGGCCGCCTATACATATAGTACACCATTGAAGTTAAATTCTTAGCATGTTGTCAATTCTTGTGGCCTTATTCTAGACTAATTCGAATACGTGAAACATTTACATACAAATCAATGTTTCAACTTTAAAATTTGAGCATTTCTATATCTTATTTTATCGTAAAATGTATATGTTGTATTTCTTCATATATGTATATTATTTTCTTACAATTGGAATGAAGATAATGATATCTTAATTCCAATTGTAACAATTGTACAATTCGGCTCTGTTTAGTGTAAGTAACCATTGGACGCTCTTTGTGAGTCAGTTTTAACATTTAATACTTAATATTTCAAATTCTATATTGTGCTAATATATATATATATATATATATATATATATATATATATGTATGTATGTATGTAGCGATTGCTATATTTTTCCACGCCCGAATTTTATTTGCCTGCGATTGGCTAATAAATCACTACTCCCTTTATATACGATAATTTAACCATCGCAGTCGTTTCTTTGAATCCTTCGGTTTTGAGCTTGCTTTCTTGTTCTGTTCGTACGAATTTAGTGATTGGTCAATTTTTAACCAATCACATATTTTAGTGCAAGATTAATTTTTCCCGCGTTACCGTGGGAGCCTACCCTTTTTTCCTTAAAAGAGGCGACTTTTTCACAAGCCGTCAGTAAGATCCAGTAAAATTCACCTGTCCGCGCGATCTTGCTCATAACATTTCAAATGCACACACAGACACAGAATTTCGTAACATAAATTTACATTTCTCTCTGTGACTTAGCCAAGCTCAATCAACTAGGACTCTGTTGATTTTAAACCATTCTATAACACAACACATTTTTGATCAATTGTATTCTTGTTATCTATTCTAACAAACAGACCTTGTTCTAATATTGATTCCTGAACATTTTTCTCTCGAAAAGAACTTTCTTCGAACAATCAATTACAAATCAAAATACAATTAAACAACTTCTTTCCCTTAATCTATACATTGAAAACAATTTTATTACATGTTTGTCCTTGTATGTTATTTCTGGACATATAGAAAAGTCACGTTGATTCCATATGCATTATGAAGGTAAGAAAAACTCACTGTAAATATTATTTTCACTGTATTTCAAATAAAAGAAAAAATATAGGGGGGTACTCGACTTACAACGGAGATCCGTTCTTACGACGCGACGTAACCTGACATTCCATGTAAGTCGGAATTCACTTACATAAGCACCCACACGTCTACCTTACGCTTGGGAGCCATAGATAGGGTAAAACGTTTCCTTCCCCCCCCCAAAAAAAAAATGAATCAAACGAGATATAGAGAATGTAGCACAATCCAATATGGCGTCCTGCTGGTGAAGAAACAAAGCTCCCTTTCTTATATAGCGTCGCGTGACGACGTATTATATAATGGAAGATGGCGCCGTAACCACGAAACGCTGTACGTCGGTTCCAACGTAACCCGGAGGACCTTATGTATTTGTTTGGAAATTTAATTGCATAGTTATTAAATGCAGAAATTTTTGTCGAATGTAATATTTCTATAACAGGTACTTTATTTTTAGGGGTCTGCTTTTCTGTATTCTATATTTTGAATCGCAAAGACCCAGAGTGTTAAGTGCTTTTCATTTAAAAAAAAAAATTCTGGTCTCTGCAGATTGGATTGGTTTCAATAGTTCAATAATATTTATTTGCGCAATTCCCACTTGATCATCTTTTCCATCCAGTCATATCTACTTTTGTATTCTTACTAGATTCAACAAAAGCAATGTTGGTCCAGTCGCCAGTGGATCACCGTCGAAAACGGCTGACTCATTTTTAATGCCTTCCTAGATCTGATTACCTATTTGCTGACAAGTGTTCTTTCCCGGTGTTAGTCTCATCGTCCACACAAGATTCCATTGATCATAAGCGAAACTGGTCGACTTTGTCTAAAAACCTAGACTACAACAAAAACGCGCGGCGCTCATTTTTATCGCCGTATCTTCATCTGAAGGCTTTCGGAATATTTGTTATCTAACCTGCCTTTAATTAAAAAAAAAATCCAATTTCTGGTTCAGATTCATTTTGCCCTCTTACACGTTTTTTGTCTTCGACACTATATTTCCCCCTTTTTTTTTTTTTTCTTCTCCATTCTTCGATATTTTGTACTTGGCCTTGCTATATTTCTGCCATTTTTACTTCTGTATTCGTTTTCATTTCTTTTGTTTTATGTTTCCTTCTATTATGCTTTCTCATATTTTTTTCCTTTCAGATTTCCTTGGCGTACGTTAATGGTTCGATTTTCACAGGACACCCTATAAAAATCAGATATTAAATAAAGATGTGTTGATATATCGTAAAACTTCCTTAAAATGTTTGTCTTTATTTTATTTCGTTCTTCCGCTGTTGATTATCGTATTTTTTCCCCCATTCTTTCTTTCTTTTGTTGCTTCGGTTATTTCATTAATTTCTTTCTTTCTATTTTTTCTATCTTTCTGTCTATCTTTCTTTTTTCTTTCTTTATTTAATTCCATTCTTTCTCTCTTCCTTTCTTCCATTCATTCTGTGATGTCATTTCTTTTCTTTTATTCATTCCTTTCTTTCTTCGATTGCTTCTGATATTTCATGTCTTTCTTTCTTTCTTTCTTTCTTTCTTTCTTTCTTTCTTTCTTTCTTTCTTTCTTCACGTTATTTCCTTATTTCCTTTATTTCCATATTTCTTCGATTCATCTGTTTATTTAATTTCTTTCTTTTCTTTCTTTTTTCTTTCTTTTTTCTTTCTTTCTTCCATTCATTATCTTAATTCATTCTTTCCTTTCTTCGTTTTTTTCTTTCTCAATCCCGCAATCCATCTGCATTACAAGTATTACATAAGTAGTTCCGTGTGAACAATTCTCATCGAAAATAATGGAGCCACAGTCAAAACGATAGTTATTTCTGATCTGAATGCAATCTTTGCTCAAATTGTTTTAAATCTTTTTTCAAAAAACTTAGCGATCCTCTGGGATTATTTTGTGTCAAAAAGAACTTGTAAACCTGAAACGTCCTTTTATTTATCGCATGAAAAAATATATATATATATATATATATATATATATATATATATGTATATCTTACTTATTATAAAACGCAGGTTGTGTGTGTGTGTGTCTGTAACGTTTATATGTTGGATCGAATTTCCTACATTTTTTAGCCGATTTCAACAAAACTTCACAGGACTACATAAAATTACCTTGTGGTGGTTCTAACGGGATCGAAAATGGGAAAAACACAGTTGTTTTTTAATAAAATCAATTTGAAAACACGATTAAGACACATCGTGAGAATGAAAGGGGAGAACTCACCCCACGAAAATGTAAACAAAAGAGCATAGCATGATGAAAAAAGACGCCGAACTTGACGAAAACAAAATTTTATCGTCTAATGTTCATATTATTATTAAAGAGGAAAGATCAAAGTATTTTGGGAGTTTTTTTACATTTTTAATCGTTCCTAGAACGTCTGAAATTTTCGTTAAAATAGTTTTTTTTTTGGTCAAAAAAAAGGACAGAATCATTTTCAATAATTTTTTTCGATTTGTTGATAAAAAAGATTAAAATCTTACTTTGATATTCTTTTAAAAATCAATTATCATTTTTTTCAAAACTGATTTTAATAAAACAGAAATTAAACTGTTTATTTAAAATATTTTGAACCAAGCTTAACTTAGCTTCTGCGCCGAAAAAATGTAATTTGAAAATAAAACAAAGCAGGTCATAACCTTTCGCGTCGCTTGACGATTGACGAAAGGCACATTCATGACGTTTAGATAACTTACGGGATGAGAATTCTTTCTACGGATGGAAGGAAGTGAAATTATTTAAGTGAACAAATTATTTACCTTGTTACTTTTAAGGAAAACTTTCAGCGCTCTAATTTTTTTTTTTATTTTTTTTTTTTGTACTTAGCTTTCATTTTACGTTTACGATGGTTTATGGAAAATATAAAGAAATTAAAAATAAGACTGTTAATAGTGAGATTAAATTTCATAAGAAAAAGGTATCTAATTAATTTAGGTACCTTTCTTATGAAATTTTATCAGAAGTGTACATAAAATACTATAATTTTATGTACATTTATTACATTTTACTGTGTTATTTGTATTTCCATTCATTTTATTATTAATTTTGATATTTCATTTATGGAAAAATGTCATAACTGAGATTAATATAAAAATAAGATCATATAAATTAAAGTTTAGCAGTAGTTAAATTTCATAAGATGATACTGTTACTTGTAGGTACCCTTCTCAGTTGAAATTGAAAACTCAAATTCATACGTGTTTCGCAAAAGTAAAGGGGATAACAGCGGAGAACAATGTTGAACTCAAATAATGCAACTAAATTGTATTCTGGTTGGTCTTCCGTACTTGATAATTACTGTCCGACTATAAACACAAAAATTACATTTCTTAATTACCATGGCTAATCTGATTGGTCCAAATTATACAATTTTCAAAGCGCTAGACAATGACAATCTCACACGGACATTTTGAATGGTTGATGTTGCTTTTAAGTTTTAACTAATGTTAAAATATTTTTTAAATTCAATTTAAACATTTTTAAAAAATCTTTTTTAAAATTAAAGAAATAAGAAATAATTGTATTAAAATTCAATTTCCATTGAAAAAATTGTTTGCTTTCAGAAAATATTGTCCATATTCATAAAAACAAATTAAAACAAATAAAAGCATTTGAAACTAAATAATATATTTGTTTTATTGAGTTTTGTATGTTACAATTCACAGCTGATTTTCAGGTACGCTGGCCAAAAAAAAAAAAAAAAAACATGATTTGCATTCTTCAAAGCCTTGTGCTTTTAACTATTGTAATCACTAAAACCGATGGTCTCGAATTTCTAGAGTTTTTTCATAAAAATTAGGTGTTAATAAATATAAAAAAAATATTTCTGCCATGACTTTAATAAAAAAAACAACATATTTATAATAATTTTGATCATCTGTGAATAGTTTCTGAAAGTTTTATTAACATCTGACAATTATTTTTATTTTTGCAAGATTTTCCAAATTAATGTGTGTAAATACAAAAAAAAACGCGCTAAAAATTATCTATGTTATTTACTACCCCTTGTTGCGACAAAGAGAAACAAGGTTTTTTTAAATCAAAATTTAGAATATTCTAAAAGATGGAAAAATTTTAAAAAAAATAATTAAAAAATTTAGTCTATCCTCTTCATAAAAAAAATAAGCATTTTGACGATAAAATTTTGTTTTCATAAACTTTGGCATCTTTTCATCAGACTATGCTCTATGTTTTAGCGATTCCGTGGAGTGACTTAGGTTAAAAACCCAGGTTGTGTGTGTATGTGTGTGTGTGTGTTCCTTTATATATGGGATCGGATTTCTTACATTTTTCAGACGATAAAACAAACATCCACTTTTTTTTTCGGCAGGTAGTATTTCTTATTGTCTTGCACACTTTTTTCTTTATTTACATTCAAAATGCTTTAAAAATTCCATTTACAAGACAATTGTTTATAATAAAATTCTATTCACCAATCGATAGACTCATAACGATTGTAAACAATGTTTTTTTTTTGTTTGAATTTGGGTTTGACCAATTCGTAAAAAAACTAATTAAGACATGCGTGTCCGTCAACCTTAAACAATAATCTTTGTCAATTTTATTTTTCAGTCTTTATGATGGTCGATACTTGATCTATCTCTTACTGTTACATCCCCGGCAACGCCGGGCTCTACTGCTAGTATATATATATATATATATATATATATATATATATATATATATATATATATAATTTTAACTTCAACGTACTTTATTTTAAATTTATTTTTATTTTCCTGAAGTTTAATAAAAATTAATATTAAAACAACACGAAAGTATATGAATATGAAATACGAAGGAACATGTAAATGAATAAGAAACTTCTTTTTAATAAAAAAATATATTAATATGAATGGATTTTTTTATTCAAAGAAACTGAATAAAAATTATAAGAGCAATAAATACAACCCGTATACATAAAAATAATATTGAAGAAAACCCCAAAATATCCGTTTATTAATCTATCCGAATGAATTGAAATGAAACAACGATAAAAAAACAACATAAAAGCAAAAAAAAAAGCATCATAATTAAACAAATGGAGAAAATACGTATAAAATATCCTCACCCTAAGAATATCTTAAAATAAAATTAAACCAGAAAACTAAGTGATATTTAAAGTATCTCTAATAAAATAGCCAAAAATATGTATAAATAAAATAGAGAATGGCAAAAAATAAAAATAAAAATAATAATTATGAAAACGTTAAACATTTTTTACTCCAAGGGGATTCTAAGATTTCTACGAAGCGAACAGTAACCTATTAAAAAAATGCTGAATGTATTGTCATTTAAATTTTGGGGTGTTTATCAATCGATAATTTTCCGCATCCCCAAGTAGTTGAAGCGAGTTCAAGTGAAGATTATTCAAGATGAAAGAGTGTGAAGAAAAAGAACGATGATTTTTTTTTCTTTTACTATCGTGACACTTTGTATATATGCAAATGTCTAGAAAAAGGTTTAAGGTGACTTCATCAAAATTCGGTTTTATCAAGAGACCAAAATTGAATATTAAAGTAGATTTCTTCAATTATTTAAAAAATTAAAGACATTTTTTATTTCCTTATTTCTTTTTTTGCATTAGTTTCTTTCATTATTCCGCGATGTTTTCTTTCTTTTTCTTTTTTTTTTTCATTTCTTGCTATCTTACAGTCTTTTCTTCTTTCTTTTGTTTGTTTTCAGCATTTTCTTTTCATTTATTTCATTGTTTCGCTCTTTCCTTCTTTCAGTCCGTTTTTCTTTCTCCTCTATTCAAATTTTTGTTTGTTTGTTTGTTTTTTTGTTTCTTTCTTTCTTTCTTACACGTCATTGTATTTCATCATTTCATCATTGTTTTATTTCTTTCACTGTCTTATTTCTTACCTTTCTTCTTTCTTTCATTTTTTTCTTGCTTCTTTACATTGTTTTCTTTTTTGTATTCTTTAATTTTTTCTTTCATTGTTTTCTTCCGTCTTTATTTCATTGTTTCCTTCTTGCTTACATTTTTCTTTCTTTCTTTTTTATTGTTCTTTGTTTGCTTCTATCTTTCTTTTATTTTTTTTATCCTTTCTTTCATTTTTCTTCTTTATTTAATAGGTTTCTTTTTTCTTTCTTTCTTTGTTTTCTTCTTTCGTTTTGTATTCTTTTGTTCTTCATATCATTGTTTCTTTCTTTGTTTTCTTCTTGTTTTCATTGGTTTTTTTCTTTCTTTCATTGATTGTTCTTTATTTTCTTCATTTTCCCTGTTTTATTCTTTTTCTTTCATTGTTCTTGCTTTCATTAGTTTCTACTTTCTTTCATTAATTGTTCTTTCTTTCATTGTTTGTTTCTTTCATTGTTTTCTTTTTCATTGCTTTCGTCTTCCTTATATCTTTCATTGAATGTCCTTTTATGCTAACCTTTTATTTTCTTCTTCTTTTCTTAATAGTTTTCTTCTTCCTATCTTTCATTCATTTTTTCTTTGTTTTATTCTTTCTTTCATTGATTACTTCGCTTTTTCTTTCCACCTTTCCACCTTTCTTTCTTTCTTTCTTTCTTTCTTTCTTTCTTTCTTTCTTTCTTAATCATTATCTTTTTCACTTCTTTCTTGATTATTCTGTTACATTTTTCTATCTTCTTTGTCCCAGAACAATTTTCCAGTAGAGATGGAAATTATATTTACCGATTTTAACCCCCTGAAGTATTTCTGCGACCAGAACCAGTATATCCATTTTCCTGATATCAATCTATGACGAATCCTTTATTATCATATGAAAAGAACTGCTGAAAAATTCTCGACCAGATTCATAAAATACGACCATCGCATTTTCTTTCGGAAATGGGCTTTTCAGAAAAATCCTAATAAAATAAAAGAATAACATCAAAGCTTTATATATTCTTTCTCTTTAATGCCACTGCTGCAAAGAAGTACATCATATTTATCTCCCTTGCAATGGCAATGCCCGGTGGCAGTGTCTCGCAAAGGAAATGACGGATTGTTCGAATTAATAAAGTAAAGTAAGAATAATCTCTATGAACTTACCGAAAGACCAAAATGAAACATTGTTGGATTTGTTGTTGTGTTTTTTTTACGGTTTATCATCCATTCGCGTGTCTGCTATCAACACTGCGCCATCTGTATATCTTATGTTATTAAGATTGTGGCTGCCAATAAAGAATCTTCCAAAAAGTGTATTCATCTGCAGTCGACAAATCTTGTCCGTTTATATGTGGAAGCCATCTCTATATCTATACTCTTCGAGTTATAAGATGTTTTAAAAGACAGTTATATGGAAATTAACGCTTTTCAAATGTGTACAAACGTTGCTGATGCCAGATTAGTCCGTTTTGTTTTTTGCTTGAAGAACGACATAAACAATCCCAGACCTCTTTCTGACTTGCTGCTTTCCCCACAGATATACACATGGACGAAAGCATGAACACAAAGAAGCGCTCACAGAAGTATGAACACCATTGGCATTAATCAAGTGTGCCGACTTACGCCGCCTCTTCCAAGATCATCTTCTTCTTCTATGTGACGCGTCCCTTCGGGATGTGGCTAGTCATGGCTCTCCACCATTTTCTTCTCATTGTAGCTCTTAGTAAATTTGTCCTTTTGATCTCACTCTCAAACTCTGTTGTGTCAAACTAGCTCGTTAAGTAGCCTATGCCTGGTTTTGCTCTCCCTGTTGACTTCGATGTGTCCTGTGGTTGTCAAATTTTCTAAGCGCAGGATTCTTATTTTATTATAAGGCTGCAATTTCGGTAACTGTTTAGGTTTTTGCTGCAAGCGAGACAACTGTATTTATCTCCCTTGGATTCAGGAGGACTGTTGACAGTGACTTTGCTATGAAAATGGTTCAGTGGTAAAATGAACAATGCAAAGAATACTAAATACAAGTCTAAGAAACAAACATTTTAAATTAATGACCAACAAAAAACACACACACACATAAACAACTAAAGACGTTAAAAAGAAAATTGCTGGACATCCAGAATTAATCGATAAAAAATGAATAGAAATCGTTATGAAATGAATGCTGACTTAATGACATAAAACAAATATGTCTGTGTGTCTTTGCAGCTAAGAGAAAAAGTGATTTTATAAATTGTTCTATTTTCTTGGACATCAGTGCTCATGTCTTTTGTTTAAAGATAGAAAACCAAAAAAAAAAAAAAAGAAAGAAAAAACTTCCATATTCAATGTTATATTTAATTTAACGACATTGACGAAAAGAAAGGCGTCTGTACACCGTGAACTTCCCCTTGCCTATTGAATACTTTCGCATGACTAATATGATTTGCGATGTTTTATCAGATTAAAAAGGAAACAAATAACCCCCTTTGATCAGCAAGATACATTTTTCAACGTAAATGCTTAATGCTTACTATCAGATAAATTTAAAAATGTCTCACAAGCGTAGGGAGCAGTTAAAAAAACAGCACATATCTAAACCTTGAATAAAAATGGTAGAAGCATTTGGTTGCGCATAGTTGAATCAGCTGATGAATAACGACGTCATGAGAGTGTCCCTGGAATTGATTTCTTTGATTCAACTATACGCAACCCTGGCGTCTAATACAGCATGGCCACCAGGTTGAATATACTGCCAATGGTCACTTACAGATGAACCGTCACCTAAAATAAGAAATACTTTTCCGAACCCCGGTCTACATCACCGAACAGTCAGGGCGCTATTTGAGCATGACTATATTTACGATGGAAAAGAAAAAAAAATAAGGATATAAAATAACAGTTTATTTTATGATGTTTAAATGAGCCGGATATTTGACAGATTATTTTACGCCGTTTATGTGACTGATTACCCCCCACCACCACCACCACTTTCCACCAAAAAAAAAAAAAAAAAAAACAACTTGTACCTTCAGGACGTAGCCGATGTGGATCTCCGCAGGTTCTTTTTCATTCCATAGAATTACGTGCTATCTTGTGATTTTCGTTAACTTTTACATGATTTGATTTTGAGGGTTTTTCTTCGCGACTAGTGGCCACGCAAGGCCGGAGATCCCCGTCTATAGTGTTAGTTAATTGCCGTAATTCTCAATTCAACCATAATACGCACTCGTAAAAATGTGCTGAAAGTGTGAGAAATGCTTCTACTCATGCATAATACGCACCACTTGTTTAGTAAACAAACCTTATAAATTGTACCCCACCAATTTCATTACGGCCAGTGTTTCCTACACTTAATTAAAAAATGATTTTATTAATTAAAAAATGATTTTAAACATAGAATAAAATTATTCTAATTTAGTTTTATGATAAACTTTATTTTATTTTACGGCTATTTTAAAGATTTTTTTGTAGGTGAACATAATACGCACCCCTAATTTTGCTTATAATTTTTAGAAAAAAAAATGCGTATTATAGATGGCGAATTACGGTTGTAGCTGGATAGGGGTAGACTGAACAGGTTTATGCTATTTCAAAGACCGTTTGTGCAAAAGCAAGCATAAAAGACTTGGCCTGACTTTGGACTCTTCCTGTCGATTTCTCTGTTCGTGATGATAAAAGTTACGCGATACGCATGTCCTTTGATTACTTAATACAAAATACAGAACATTGCGTAAATATAGGGAAAATATAAACTTATATAGGTAATTTTTTAGAAAAAGAAAATATCTATAAATACAACATAAATGGTATAGGAAATAAATGAAGTAATGTATCATGATCAATGATGGGCTTCAAGGGATTCGCAACAAACTATTTGCTTAAATTACACAAATTTGCAGAAACAGTTCTTAAAATTAAGAATCTTGGACATTTATATTCACCGATAAAAAAAAAAAAAGAAAAAAAGCATGTAAAAAAGATTAGTTATCTTAGTAAAGCCTAATAAGAATATGAAAGTAAATGCATACTTAAAATTATTGTTTATTGTCTTCTGGACTACGTCAAGTCTTCCTGGCACATCACGTTGAAACACCGGTTCTCGTCCAATCAATGAAGTTAAGCAGCTTTGAGCTTGGACAGTACCTAGATAGGTGACCGCTTGGGAATAAACAGATGCTGTAAGCTTGGATGATATTGGAATATAAAGCTTCGTTAAATAATAACAATATCTTTCTGATCAGGTAAAACGGAAGCCTGTTCTTTCTGTACAGATGCTTGTTTTTGTTTGGCGATATATCAGAATGAATGGGTTAGTTAATGATAATATCTAAATGTTATGAACAAGTTTTATGCCTTCAACCAGAGATAAAATGTCTTGTTGGTAATTCAACTCTAAAATGTCTTGGTATTTCTGCTATAAAATATCTTGTTGGTAATTCTGCTCTAAAATATCTTGTTGGTAATTCTGCGATAAAATGATTTGCTGGCATTTTTTTTACTATAAAACGTATATTTATATTTTCACGGTGATTTTTCTTGTTTGGGGTTTCACTATTTGCCTATAGCTGGGACAAGTGCTACTACCAAGGGTCAGGGTGGACCTGGGAACAACAACAATTAAAGGTGGTTCCATCCTCCACAAAAGCTCCAATCTACCGATCGGAAGCCCTGCCTGTGAAGATGTAAACTGAAAGCAGCCATTTGGTATGAAATTTGCTGAATTTCTAACACTCAAATTAACAGTCACTTTACAAGTTTGAGAAAAAAATTAAATGGTTCTTGCTGAAGATTTGTCAGGTAGAGAGAAATGGTCTTTAACTTCACAGTTTGCCAAAAAGCAAACGAACGATCGAAACTTCAAAAATGAACGCCGGGTGTCACTGAACTTTAAGGATTTGATTCTATATCTCCAAGATATAGAATCAACGACCTGAGAAATTTAACTCGCCGATATGTGTCTTTTTTCAAGTGAGAAGTTATAAGTGCGTGTTTGTAAAGTTATGGCATTTTTAGCTGGTGTAGCTGCGAAAAGAAAAGTCGAAAAATACGAAATGTCATATGCCAATACCAAGATGAAAATATGAGACTTGTCCCCAGGGTTACTATAAAGCGCATCCATGAGGAAAATCGAATGAAATGGACACCAGAATATATGAAGACCTTTTTTTCAACCGCTTCTTTCACCAATAAGTGCCGTACACCATTCGATAGCCAAGATTGAAGGTTTTATGTTTGGGAGTGGGAGTAAAGGTTGGCACATGAATAATTGCAGATTATATTAACTAAATTTAATTACAAAAGATTTAATATTAGAGGGACCCAGGAATCCCCAAAATAAACTCAGGTGTGCCATTAACTTTACCAACATACCAATATATAAATGATTGATTTATTTTCTACGGCTTATCAGACCATTGCAGATTATTTACATTATTCGGACTATTGTCCTCATCTTTGTCACCATATTTATTACAACGTTTCGGCCGTTGTAAGCCCCGGCCTTCTTCAGGTGGTTGAAATGTCGAACTGAACCGTTTTTTTCGCTCGCTGGGGTAGACTGTTCAAGTTCCATGTGTCATGTCTAATGGATGTTAGTTATCAGTTATCTCCTGTAAATTAACCTCTCCGAGTTCTCCACTGCCTTAACCAGGTATTGAACTCACAACGATTTGCGTCCTGTCACTGGATCTACCCAACGCCTTTATCCACTGTGCCATTGATGTAAATAGTGTACATATTACCTCATCTCAGAAATATTGACAGACCATTGCAGGTTATTTTAAGATACCATTTGATTTTTATTGTAAGAATATTTAGCGAAAGTAATTATTTACTGATACAAGTCTTACACATTAACCCATAGCTGGAGGGAGAAAAGGTGGATTCATACCTTTCCCAGGTGAATATAACAAAACAGGGTAGAATTGGACCTCGACTCTCCGATTTTCAATTCAGAGCCATTACCCATTACACCGTCCACACACCCAAAATTACACCACAGGTATTCCTGAGCAGCCACTTATTTTGGTACAGCCCAGGCTCGTCGTTGCTTAACTTTGGTTACCGTACGGGAACAGGTGATTCAACGTTATATGGCTGTAAGCTATTGAGAGTCAGTGGCTAATAAAATTGGAAACTTGTTAAAATGCAGTCGAATTGATACAATATTGGAAAATTTGATATGTCTACAACATATTAGACAATACCACTTATTAGGCAAATTTATATAAATAGATGATGGAATGGAGAATATAAAGAAAGGTAAAAAGACAAATAATAGGATGTCGTGGAGAGACCTGATTGCTGACGTCCGGAAGGAAAGCAGAACGAAGAAGAGGAGTAATCGTTTGAGATACAGTATATAAAATGAGTTATGGTGATAAAATGATGATGGTAGATTGATTGATTTGTTTGTTTAACGGTATATCAACTCATTATGGGTCATTTAATGCTGATATTTATTGAATACTAGCAGTAGAGCCCGGCGTTGCCCGGGGATGTAACAGTAAGAGATCGATTAAGTATCGACCATCATAAAGACTGAAAAATAAAATTGACAATGATTATTGTTTAAAGTTGACGGACACGCATGTCTTAATTATTTTTTTTTTTTAAGAATTGGTCAAAACCAAACTCAAACAAAAACATTGTTTTCGATCGTTACGAGTCTACCGATTAAATAGAATTTTATTATAAACAATTGTCTTTTAAATGGAATTTTTAAAGCATTCTGAATGTAAAAATAAAGAAAAAAGTGTGCAAGACAATAAGAAACACTACCTGCCAAAAAGAAAGTGAAATTTTGTTGAAATCGGTTGAAAAATGTAGGAAATCCGATCTCATATATAAACGAACACACACTGGGCACCTCGGCGTGGTGTAATGGTTAGCAAGCTTGTCTCGCTAGATCAGTTGCAACTGAAAAGTGAGTTCGATCCTCACTAGATGCCCCATAATTTCGGCCTTGTGCCACATCTAAGCTACGCTTGGAAAATAACTTTAAACGAACACACACACACAAACAACGTGGGTTTTATAATAAGTATAATTCGATATGAGTTGTCCCCCTTTCATTCTCGAAACAGCGATGCCTCTTAATCGTGTTTTCAAATTGATTTCGTGCAAAAACAATTGTGTTTTTCCAATTTTTGGCACTGTCAGAACCACCGCAAGGTAATTTTACGTAGTCCTGTGAAGTTTTGTTGAAATCGGTTGAGAAATGTAGGAAATCCGATCCAATATATAAACGAACAGACACACACACAACCTGGGTTTTATAATAAGTATGATTTTGAACACAGTTTTATGTCTTCAATTAAATATATTTTGAACGCAATGGTATACCTCCCACTAGTAATAAAATGTATTCTTGGTCATTTTACTATTTGTGTTGTCGTAATTCTAATCTAAGTTGTATTGCTGGTCATTTTACTTTAAAGTTTTATTGTAGGTTATTATACTATAATGTTGTTTTGTAGTATTTTTCATATGAATATGTATCATTGATAATTTTACTATAAATATGTATTGTTGGTATTCTTTTATATATCAATATGTATTGCTGGTATGTTTACTATAGAAATGTAATTTTATACTTCCATAGTGTTTCAGAATTTTTCCCAGAGCTGGGAATCTAACAGGTGTTACTACCCCGTGTTAAGGTAGACCCGAGAACAACAGCAATTACGAGGTGGTTCCACGCTCCTCAGGATCTCCAGTCCCTTGGTCAGCGGCATTGCTGACGGGTGTAAAGTAACGTCATGCCCAGAACTGGCTGATAATAGAAACAACAAGGAAAAGGCGGTAAAAAAACAAAAGGTATAAAGTGGAAGAGTCGAGAATGTAAACTGATGCCCGCGACCCGAGATCATTTTGTCAACGTCGAAGTAGCTTCTCTTCAACATATCTTTGGATTGACGTTTGAGCCGATGTGAAGAAAAAGAGCTCATTTTACAACAAATATCAATTCGGTAGTAAAACTGAAGAAAAACCTAGTTTCGTTATTCCGAGGTCGATAATTGACCCTTGGAACATATTCGATGCTATATCTCTATGCATTGTCTTTTATTTTAGAACCTCGAATGCCCCTCTCTTCATCTCTAACTGCGACTGTCTCTACATTGTCGCGGACGTCTCGTGATTCATTTTTCCATCACAACAGACATCGCGCTAGTATGGGGACGGATCATATAAGGCAACAAACAGAATTCAGTTTCACATTCAGATAAAATCGTTTTCAGCTCATTCGACTTCGTGGGTATATCTAGCGGGGATATATTCTGTAACCTGAGGATAAAGTCGAACTCAAAAATGAACTGTTATAGAAGGAGAAATAAAAAAAATCAAAATTGAAAAAAAAGAAAGGGGAATAAAAGAACAAAGTGGAAGAAGAAGAAGAAGAAGAAGAAGAAGAAGAAGAGGGAGAGAATACAGCATAAGTTTAATAAATAACAAAGAATAGCAATAGATTAAACGAATAATTTGTAGAGTAAATAAGAATGAGGAAGAAGTTAAAAAATAGAAAATAAAATTAAGCGAAAAGAAAGCATGAAAGAAGAAATAAATATAAATAAATGTAAGAGAAGAAGAGGTAAAAAAAGAAATTATTGTAACCTAGAAAAGGTTTTTGAATGAGGAATAACCAAAAAGGAGGTTTGAAATAAAATGGTAATCTTTATAACATCAACAAAATACAATACTCGCCAGCGACGTGAAGTAGGTAAACAACTGCTTGTCGTGGACTACGTAGACAGTATATTACGATATTTCCCTGTCTCCTCGCGAGGTAAGTTGTGGTACAATGCCAAATTAAATGTGAGGTAAACCGTGGGTTCGAGCAAAGTTGCCCGTCGACCCCGCATACGGTTTTCTGTGTACCTCCCCGGACGAGACTCTGCCAAAGAGCAGAGTCTCGTCCGGGTTTCTGTCTGCACAAAGGCAGAGAGTTCGACACGGCAAGAGCTTCCCACACTGGCAGCCTACGATGCCTGCTTTGGCAGCATATTACTCCCACTTACAATAGTGTACAACGTATTTATGAGGATTGTAACATACCAATGAGTGTTCATAGGTAAGGTATATAACAGAAATGGAAAAAAATAAACGAAAAAAGAAGAAAATGAAAAATGAAAATGAAATGAGAAAAAAGAAGAAAAGAATAAAATATCAGAAAGGAAGAATTTAATATATTAAAGAAAGAAGGGGAAATCTAAATAAACGAGTAAAAAGAATGATAAAAGGTAGAAAGAAAAAAAAAACAAAGAGAAAAGAAAAATGAAGGAGTAGAGATAAAAAGATAAAAAAATCAAAACTTACGAATGATAATAAAGAAAGCAATGATATAAAATTAAAGAAAGAAATATCAAAGAAATAAAGAGATAAATAAAAGTGTAAAAATAAAGAAAAAAGCGAAAAAAGAATGAAAAAACAAATATAATAATGGAATGGTGTTATCACCAGCCCCAGTGGAATGAAGTCAAAATACTAGACAAAGAAGGACACTGAAAAGTTAGACATCTGAAAAAATCAACACATATGCTAGACTATGAGGACCTTCTTAGTCGGCCTAGCATAGAAATATATACAACATGGGAGCCGGTAATAAAGAAAGACAAATGACAGCAAGGCTCCAACCGGAGCAGCAATGAAAACAAGACAGCTAGCAGCAGCAGCAGCTTAATCATCAGCGCCAGCCTAATCATCAGCAGCAGACTATTCATCATCATCAGCCTAATCAGAAGTGACGATTAGATTTAAGCTTTTTACTCCTGAAAATTGTCCTACAGGATAAGGGCCTAGTAAATGCGTTGGATTGGAATGTGGCGACATAGTCGTTGCGAGTTCAATCCCTGGGTCAGGTAATTTGTAACTGCACTAAATTTAGACGGGCAAACAACAAATGAACAATACTGAATAAAGATAAGAAATGATGATATCCCTCGTCATAAGCAGTGGTAGCAGAACAATCTACCCACGTAGATTATTATTTTTTTAAAATAAAGGGTTCAATTCGGAATTGCCTGTAGGATACCAAGGTCGTTATCCATTGGATGAAGACCGTAGGACACAACGAAGGAAATGTTGTGATAAAAACAACAAAGATGAGGACGATAGTCCGAAGATAAATAGTATAAATAATGATAATTCCTTATAGAAAAATTCAGACAAAAGTGACAAATAAATGAATAAAAATTAAAAAAAAGGAAGAACTATTAAACAAATAAAAAGAGAAAGCAAAATAGAGAATAAAGAAAGATGAAATAAAAGGATGAAAAGGAAAAATTGAGAAAAAGGAGAAGAAATGAATGAAAAAGAGGGAAAGGAAGAAAATGTAATGGCGTATAACTGAAGATACGTAACAAGAGAAGAAAGAAAATAGACAAAAGTTAGTTTTCTTTACATCTATTGTTTTTATATAATTATGCAACAAAAACAAAGATGAAATTCAAAAAATAAAAAACAAACAAACAAATGAATAAAAAGAAAGAAAGAAAAAGTTTAAAAGAAAAGTACTGAAAAGAAATGAAAAAGACGGAAAGAAGATAGAAGGAAAAAAATAATGAAACTAGAGAATGACGAAATATCTTAAAATATGAAAATGAAAATAAAGAAATAAAAGAAAAACTGAAGACAGACATTTAAAACAAAGTAACAAAAAAGAAGAAAGGGAATGAAAGAAAATAAAGGATAATGTAGAAAAAATAAAGATGAAAAACAAGAAAATTAGAGTGAAAAAGAAAAAAAACAGAATGAATAGAATGAAAAATGAAATTGAAAATAAAGTATTAAAAAAAGGAGATTGAAAGAAAGGAAATAAAGAAAAAGTAAAGAAAAAGAAAAAAGAAGCAGAATTTAAAAAAAATATGAGATCAGTGAAAGAAAAAAAAACTACGTACAAGAAGAAATTTAAAAGAAATTAACAAAAAAGAGAAACAAGTCAAAAAGCAGGAAGAGAGATAAATAGAGAAAGTAAAGAAAGAAGACATTTTAAAAAATATAAAAAATAGATGAAAGTAAAAAAGTAAAAAAAAAAGAATGAAGAAATTTCGAAGAAAGTAACAAAGAAAAAAAGAAGAACGAAAGACAAATGGAGAAGAAACAGAAAAAGGGCAAAAAGAAAAATAAATAATAAATAAAGATAAAACAGATGGAAATCGAAAACGAAGAAAACGCTAAAGAAGGGATAATTCATCTCAAAACTAGCAAATATATAATATATATATATATATATATATATATATATATATATATATATATATATATACATATATATATATATATATATATATATATATATATGTATATATATATATATATATGTATATATATATGTATATATATATATATATATATATATATATATATATATATATATATGAATCATATATAATATATATAAACGAAAATTAAAATATATATATATATATAGATAATTCGAAATCGAAGAAAAAACTAAAGAAGGGATAATTATCTCAAAATAATATATATATATATATATATATATATATATATATATATATATATATATATATATATATATATATATATATATATATATATATATATATATATACATATATATATACATACATATATATATATATATATACATATATATATATATATATATATATATATATATATATATATATATATATATATACATATATATATATATATATATATATATATATATATATATATATATATATATGTATAGATGGAGATCGAAAGCGAAGAAAAACGCTAAAGAAGGATAATTCATCTCCAAACCAGCAATATATATATATATATATATATATATATATATATATATGGAAATCGAAAAAACGAAGAAAAACGCTAAAGAAGGGATAATTCATCTCCAAACTATATATATATATATATATACAAATGTAAATGAACGAACAGTAAGCGCTCCGCGTTCAAAACATTAATTTAAAACAGGCCTCAATACAAAAGCAGAGCAATAAATATTTATTACGCATTGTTACATTAGAACGTGTACAAACCCACTTTTGTTTCAACGTTAAAATTTTCTTTGTAGTTGGTATATATTTGCTCTAATCTAACAGTGCATAATTTATATATATATATATATAAAGTAAGAATCAAGAAATCAATGAAAAAACAAATAAATTAGAAAAGGTGGAAAAAAAAGGAAGAAATACAAAAAAAAAGCAAGGAAAAAAGAAAGAATGATACATGTATAAAAATTAAAGAAAAATGATGGAAGGACAGAAATAATTAATGAGAGGACAGATTAAAATCAACGGGTAAATGAGTGAGAAGTTGAGAGAAGAAGAGAGTCAGATAAAGATGGAGAGGCTAGAGTAAGGACCTGTTGGAGTCACGAGGGAAATGTTGCGGAAAGAGGCAAAGAGAAAATGGAGAGACGCAGAGAATTGAAAAGTTAAAGGCGGAGAGAAAAATGAAAGTTCTTTGTTAGAACGAGCGTTTGATCTTTTGATTTGCGCTCATTAAAATGGCGTTCAACTTTTTTTTTTTTTGTCAATGGATCGGCAGAAATTTATGCTGCATTGAATTTTCAAATGTCAATTTCGCGCAGAGATAGGAAACAACAGTGAATATCTGGAGTTAAGTGACAAGGTGTTATGATTTACTCCATACGCCCCACTAAGAAGAGGAAAAAAAATACACGAAGGCAACAGGGAAAAAAATAAATAAATGAAAAATTTCGCACCACGCAATAGCGCCACCTTCCGGTAATATTCCTAACAGTAAGAACGTTACCATCAACACAAAAGACAAAATTAAAATCTTAAATTTATTAACATAAATATGCATCTTTATTATTCAATATATTACATCTTTGAATATATAGCGTGAAATATTAAATTTAGCGGTATTAATCTCTTACAAATAAAACAGGAATATAAAACTTAACACCATTAATGGTGGAAAAGAGATGCTGATCGCTGAATATCTTTTTGCAGTGCAGAAAACAACAGAATTAAAGATGAGAATTCGTATTTCGATATAGATGGCTTCAGTTCACTTTCGCAATGTTTCCCTTAAGAAAGACATGGGCGCATTTCTTCCTGATCCCTGTTATGAGAAGCTGCTTGACAGAGAAAGCGGTTCGTGGTTGGGAAATTACCTCGACCTCTTTCTCTCACTCTCTTTTATATATATATATATATATATATATATATATATATAGGCAAATATATGGATATAGATCCGACAGTATGAAGAACAATATACGGAAAAAACAAACAAAAATCCTAATATACAATTATGCTGTTTTAATGTTAATATAATGTCAACGTCGGACGTTTCGGTCTAGTAGACCATCTTCAGGACATATTCATAAAACATAATTAACATTAGACTATATTTAATTCAACATGAAAAGACGATGGACATAAAAGTAAGACTAATGAAAACAGACAATGAAATTATTCATGATCAGCGTTCCGTTTCAATATGATCACGTCGGCGTCGCGTGAGCGATGTTGTGAAAACGTATTCCTAAAATATAGTATTTTCAATGAAAAATGAAAATAATTTTATTTTAATCTAAAACTTATATGTACGTTTGTCGAGCATTAATCTTGCTAGAAAAGGGGAAATATTAAAGAAGCCAGGTCTAGTATTCACCGTGCGTGAGATGGATATTATGCCTGCCTCATAAATCCGTGTAAGATTTTTATTATGAATATATTTTAAAATCTTCACAGAATCAAAATCGAAATTATGATCAGTGCTTTAGTTGTACACACAACTAAATCTGATCATTTCTTTTCATTTTCATATATATATATATATATATATATATATATATATATATATATATATATATATACATACATATATATCACCTTGTCTTAAATTCTCTGTTTCTCAGTGAGTTGAATAAGAACAAGAGACAGAGAGAGAGAGAGAGAGAGAGAGAGAGAGATTGAGAGAGAACAGGCATGATAGAAGGAAGAGAAAACAAAAAAAGAGAACGTTGAGATAGAGAGAGATGATATATATATATATATATATATATATATATATATATATATATATATATATATATATATATAAGCAAACATATGGATATAGATCCGACAGTATGAAGAAAACGTTTCGGTCTATTTTAGACCATATTCAGTACATTTTCATTTAAACATATATAGAACCTATTGATCTCTGCGTATTCCTATATCAACGGAAGGGATTTCTTGAACTGTTTATATAAAATAGGTCAATTGACTTTTTTAATATTTTAATATTTGGAAATCATCTTCGAATACGTTTTCACAACATCGCCCACGTGATGACGTCGTGATCATATTTAAACGGAAGGCTGATCTTATATAAAAATTTCAGTTATCTGTTTGGATTAGTTGTGCTCTTATGTCCATCGTCTTTTCGCGTTGAATTTTTATATGTTCTAATGTTAATTATGTTTAAATGAAAAGGTCCTGAAGATGGTCTAAATAGACCGAAACGTCCGACGTTGACTTTATATTAACATTAATACAGCATAATTGCATATTAAGATTTTTGTTTGTTTTTTCTGTATATTTTTCTTCATATATATATATATATATATATATATATATATATTTGGTTGGATAGATGTGAGTTTGTGACCCTGGGTTTCACGCTTTAGCGATCGTCAGACAAACTGATTAATGTTTTAAAATTTGGGTTTATGTAGATTGCGTTATATATATATATATATATATATATATATATATATATATATATATATATATATATATATATACATTTATAAGGCAGGATGTGTGTGTGTGTGTGTGTGTGTAACGAATGCACGGCCGCAATTTTCAACAGATTTACAAAATTTACATGCACATGCTCCAAGTTAGCGGGAAGGACAAGACCGACCTTGCATTTCCCAACTCCCATTGATAGTGGAAATAATCGATTTTTCATGCTTCTACGGCAGTTTTCATGTAGTTTGCGGCCATTTTCTACTGGCCAGAGTGAGAGCCTATAGCTGGCTGCCGCGAATAGGCAGAAAGATTCTTTTGGCCAGCGTGAGAGCCAACAGCTGACTGACACGAATGTTAACTAGCATGCTTGCATGCAAAAAAAAAAGTCACAAGTCACAAGTGGGAAAAATTTAAATCTGCATGGCACTTTACTCCACTTGGCTCATTCGCTTGCTTAAACTCAACGTTGATTCTGATTCCGCAGAACTGGGTTGGTATGAAAAAGTATTTATTTTTAACATTCTTTTTTCATTCCATTTTTCCAGTTACGAGTCCTTTTTTAAATCTGATCGTTGTGTGTTCATTTTGTTTAGTTCTTTTTCGTAACAGATTTAATGTTTAGTATAGAGTTTTAAAAAAAAAATCGCAGTGTGAGATAGGCAAGAAGTAAGGCATGTAGCAACATAAGCACGGCAAAGGGCACTCCTTTAAAGGCAAGGAAGGGTAAAAATATTTTAAGTCAAGTGATAGCGATTGCTGTATGAATCGTACAATTTTTGAATCAAGCACGGTCAACGCCGGGCCATGCTGCTAGCATATATATATATATATATATATATATATAACGAAATATATAAAAAGAGGAAGAAAGTGGTGGAAATGAAGAGAGGGGAAGAGCATTTCATTGATTATAAATTACTAGAATCTGTAAAAAAAAATAATGACAGTTTTATTGTAATTACAAAAGATTTAATATTAGAAGCACTCAAAAGAAACCAAAATAAACTCAATTAGGTGGGCCATTAATTTACTGGCCCAACAACATATGAATGTTTGCAGCATTTTCTTCAAAGAAAGTAATTATATGGCAGCTTCTGATTTCTACGTGTCCCTGGCAAGATCTCTCTTAGGAAATGTCAGTGTCTAAAGCGGATGACAAGAAATTTCCAGAAGTTTTTTTTGCTCGGGATTGTTTGGCGAGAAATATCGCTGGTAATTTATTTGCTCAGAAGACAATATGCCAGGAAAAATGTTTGTTTTGTTTTGTTACGAAACGACTGACGAGATATCTCGCAGGAAATTTGTTTGCTCTTTAAGCGGATAACGAGAAATCATTCGGATATTTTTTTTATCTACAATCAGATGACGAAATATCTTGCGAAATATTTTATTTTATTTTTTTTTTTTTAAGTGAATGGAATTACTATAATATATTCAAATTTAATAGCAACACGATTGACATGCAGATGGTGTAATTGTTAACGCCTCGGAATGAGAAATCTGAGTGAAAGGTTCGAATTCTAGCCGAGTTTGTTACATTCTCTTTCGCAAAAATCCCCCTGAGAAATATATATATATATATATATATATATCCATAAATTCTCTGTTAGTTATGGGTTAAATAGCAGGGTAAACAGGGTTCTCTACTCGTAGTGGCAACCAATCTAAGAGAAGGAAAAATCTAAATTCCTAACCTCATGGCGTTGCACATGCTACGTAATCATGGACAAGATCTTGGAATTCAAAATTACTCGAAAATCAAGATATACTATTGCGTCAATCTATCATTATTTATCTATTTAATCATCATCATTATTATTATTATTATTATTATTATTTCCTTTGATTTCTAGCGTGTACAGATTTCTTTCCGGGTCCCGTTCAGAGACCTAAGGGAATCATGACACTTTCCAATGATAATACACACACACACACACACACACACATATATATATATATATATATATATATATATTACATAGATAAAGCCCTTCGTAAAGTGCGGGCTTTATTTGTGAGAACATTTTTTTGTATTTCTTTGAGACATGGGCTTCCAGGAATCCCTTAAATTAATCTAATGTAATTTTTCCAACCAATCCTAGGGCTCTAACTACAACAGGGATTGTTGATGTTCCCATGTGCCACATTTATTATTATTATTATTATTGTTGTTATTGTTATTATTATTATTATTGTAATACGAAGCGTGTTCGCTTATTGACATCGTAGTATACCTTCTCTTACATAAATATATATATATATATATACCAAATATGCTGAGAACGTCTGGTTAAAGGCAGTAGTATAATTAGCCGTATCCAAACAGGGAACTTTGGGCACTCATTAACCGAGTGGTTTTACTATAGATGTAAATCTATAATATCTTTTTTATGTTTTTCAAAAGATTATAGTTCTCAAGTTCACTGTTATCACTCTTTCTGGCACTAAATGGAGTTTCCTTTCAGACTTTTTTTGGGAAGTGTGAAGATTTAACAGATTGAATATACTGCTATCTCTTCTAGGAACGTATGCTGCTAATTTTGGTTGTGGCTGCTGTCGGAGGTCTTCCTGTGATTTGGGGTTTTGATTATTTAATAAAGGTCTTTTTGAATCGGAAGTGCCAGACTATAGAGTCTGATGAAGGATAGTCAGATTAATTTCTTTGAGGCCTTTTTTAATCATTGATCTTGACGAATGGTTGTATATAGAATATAGTTTAGACACATCTGAATGAGTTGGACGCCATGCCTGGCATTCATATGAAAATCTCGATCTAACGATGTGATTTAAGAACATGACTGGTTAAAATTCTGTTACTGAGAAAGAGCACTTAATGAAAACGCCATCCACAACGCTTCGTCTTGTGACATAATTTTAAAAACATGACATGCAATCTAGTGTTTAATATTCTGATATGGTGTTACACATTTGAATGTAATTTGCTCGAATTCAACAGCGGTACTAACAGATTTCATGAAGTACCTATTTTAAATGTCAGCTTTGTATTCATGAAGTAAGTCATTGTGTTTGAATGTAAAGAATGTAAATTATATTTATCTAATACGTATACAATATTAGACATATCTGCCGTTCTCATATGAAAAGTAATAATAGCTATACGTTGCGCACGCGAATATAGGAAAGTTTTAAAAATAAGATGGCGGAGGATATATATTAGGAAAACTGGAGCAGGTTTAAAGCGACAGAAAGAGAAAGAGAAAGAGAAAGAAAGGACTGTAAAAGAAATAAGGAAGAAAAGAAAGAATGATTACAAATGAAGAAAGACAAGGGAATTGAAAAGGAAGAATGAAAATATAGAAATCAATTGGTAAATAATTAACAAAGAAATGATTACAAGAGAGAGAGAGAGTGAGATGAAGAAGAAAAGAAAATTGAAAGGTTTATAAAAGAAAGAAAGAAAGAAAGAAAGAAAGAAAAGATTATCACAAAGAAAGGCAAGTATTATAAAACCAAGAAAGAAAAGATAAAGGAATGATTGCAAAAGAAAGAAAGGAACGTGAAGGGACACATTAGAGAAGGGACTATGTCGTAAATGAAAAAAGTGCGAAAAAAAGACAGTATCACTGCGAGAAAGCAGCGAGAAATGATTATAAAAAGATCCACAAATCAACGGGAATAAGAAAACATTAAAAATAAAGAAAGAAAACATTGTAAAAGAAAGAAAGAAAGAAACGACTACCACAACGAAAGCAAGGATTATAAAAGAAAGAAAAGATAAAAATGATTATAAAAGTAAACAAAAAAAGATCAAGATAGAAAGGAATGAGAAATAAAGCATTGGAGAAAAAAGAATGAATTTGTCTTGAAAGAAAGAAAAAGAAAGAAAGAAAGAAAGAAAGAAAGAAAGAAAGAAAGAAAGAAAAAAATATGAAAAAAGATGGGGAAGGAAAATGATAAAAAGATCTCGAAATCAAAAAAAGAAACCACTAAAATAAAGAAAATACCATGAAAGAAAGAAAGAAAGAAAGAAAGAAAGAAAGAAATATGAAAAAAGATAGGGAAGGAAAATGATAAAAAGATCTCGAAATCAAAAAAAGAAACCACTAAAATAAAGAAAATACCATGAAAAAAAAAGAAAGAAAGAAAAGAAAGAAAGAAAGAAAGAAAGAAAGAAAGAAATATGAAAAAAGATAGGGAAGGAAAATGATAAAAAGATCTCGAAATCAAAAAAAGAAACCACTAAAATAAAGAAAATACCATGAAAGAAAGAAAGAAAGAAAGAAAGAAAGAAAAGAAAGAAAGAAAGAAATATGAAAAAAGATAGGGAGGGAAAATGATAAAAAGATCTCGAAATCAAAAAAAGAAACCACTAAAATAAAGAAAATACCATGAAAGAAAGAAAGAAAGAAAGAAAGAAAGAAAGAAAGAAAGAAAGAAAGAAAGAAACTGAGAATGAAAGGATTATCGAAAAGATTATATAAAAAAGAGAAGATAAAAATAACTACAAAAGAAAGACCAAGAGAGAAAGAAAAGAGCGAGGAAGCATTAACAAAGAAGAATGGATGTTTCTTAAAAACAAAAGATAGAAAGAAAAGGAAAAAAAGAAGCATTAAAGAAGGAAGAACGATTGAGTCATAAAAAAGAAAGAAAGAATGAAAGAAAGAAAGAAAGAGAAAGGAAGTATTAGAGAAAGAACCCTGGATGTGTATTAAATATAAAAAAAAGAAAGAGAAGAGAAGAGAAGAGAAAGGAAGCCTTAGAGAAGGAAAATGAATGTTTCTTAAAAGTAAAGAGGAAGGTAGTAAATAAATAAATAGAAAGTGACATTAGGAAAAACAAGTAAAAAATGAATAAACTTCACACCGAGTGATACTTTTGGCTCTCTGTAATTTACATTCTTGTATGCATTAATTCATCTGATCACATTTATTACCACTTCCACAGCCTCCACGAATCTATCCACGATATCTACGGCTGTTGCCATCATCATAAAGAATTCTCTCCCAAACTAAGTTCAACTATGCTCTTTCCACATACACTTTTGTCTTTCTGTTAATTACAAATGTGCTGATACTTGAGCCAGGTTGAATTAACTTCTCATCTTTACATGTACAGAGGATTTTTAAGTGTTTGGACATTCAGACAGCTCTTGGTGGAAATTCTCTATTATTCGTCCCCCCCAATTCATTTATTATGTATTTGTCTGAATTTCTATGGCCAAATTCTTTACTATTACACACTCTCGCATCTATATTCTGATAAGTTTTACCGAACGCCACAGACACGTTAGGGAAATCAGGACGCACTAGGACTGAAACGTTCTTAGGAAAAACAACAAAAAAACAGAGACAGTGCTTCGAATGAATCAATGTTTAACACCATCACGTCGTAAAAATTCAACTCTTTCTAACAAAGTATTAGCAGTTATGTTGTGGAATAAAAATACAAGATTCTTATCAAGATCACACATCAAATAGCGGTATGTTGTATGAAATCTCTATGCCATCTAAAATAATTTAAGTCATACTTGTGAGTACGAGGGTTGATTGATAAACAAACACAACGATCTTACGAGGTTAGGCTGAAAAAATACATAAGCTGGGCAAGATATACTCATGAAAAGTGACCAAATTTCTTCCATCACTGTTTCAGTGCTTGGATCTGTGATACTGCTTACAAGCCATCTATTTTTACATGTCTGAGAACATGATAGTTCTATGGGATCAAAGCAAGAGAATAGAGAAGTTGGTTAACCGGTTCAAAGTCAACCATGCACGGCAGCCATAGAATCAAGGACTGTGTGCTGGAACATTGCTCTGTTAAACAAGAAAACTTCCCTTAGTTTCCCTGGGCGTTTGGCCTTGATAGCCTTTTGTAACTGCCTCAGTAAATTGACAAAGCACACTCCACTAATTGTGCTGCCTTTTTAAAGATATTCGATAAAGACAATGCTTGATGGAGTAGGGCGAAAGATGGGAATGTTTTAGGTTTAAAAAAAATAAAGACTTGTAGAGTCGACTGCTGCTGAAAGGACCTTGGACTTTTTCGGAGCTGGTGAGCAAGGGTGTTTCCACTGCAATGATTTTCCCTTTGTCTCAAGTCATGAATCTGCGTAAGGAAACGTTCAAGGAAATCAGCTTGATCTGCTTCAAACAATGGCAGAATTTCCTTGACGGGGTCAGCTTAGTGTGCTTTTGATCAGGTGTCTGGAAACGTGGCACCCACAGGATAAAAACCTTTGTCATGCTAAATTCATTGAGCAGAATATTTTCGGCTCCCTTACGTGATATACTAATAACATTGGTTTTTTGATTTATAGTCAATAATCTGTCATCCATCAACATGTGGTGAACCCGATCAATGTTTTCCCCGGTGGTGGCAGTTGCAGGACGTGTAGAATTTGGCTCATCTTCAAAACCCTCTCCTTTACCACCACACCAGATTCAACCACCTACATAGCACTGCTTAAATAAGCATGGAAAATACAACACAAAATGTACGTTAACAAAATGTATTGAAACAAAGAATTACACAATATTTACAGTTAGTTTGGTATATTCTTGGGAAGACTGTTCCTGCATAATGGGTTGACTAAATCGCAGTCGGGCAGAGTCTCTGGATTCAATTTCTTAATCTCTACTATCTTCCCCGTCTTCCGGTACCAACCCATATTTATATGGTCGGTAGGTGTAAAAGGTGTCAACAATAAATCTGGTGCGTCTTCCTTTTATGTTGCAGTGCTTGGATCACATTGGTAAAGAAGCTTTCATCCTGTTGGTAAAAAACGTCATCAACAGACGTGATCAATATGACACCATCGATATGACGTCATGGTCACTGCGATACTGTTTCCCAGACAAATGTTTTTGTAATGTTGGAGAACGGATGACAGTCATATGGCGCCAAAACAAGAGAATAGGTACGTTGATCAATCAGCTCAAAGACACTCACGCATATCAACTATTGACACCAAGCATTTTCCTGATAAAACAAGACCATTCCTGAGGGTTAGGTTTTTCATAGCCTTGCGTAACTGACTCAGCAAATTGCCAATACTAGTCACCGTTAATGTTGTGGCCCCTTTTAAAGATGCATCTTAAGCCATGATCTTCCCTGCACATGACACAACCTTGAACTTCCTTGGCGCAGGTAAGGATGGGATTTTTCACTGCATGGATTTTCTCTTTCTCTCTGGCTCAAAGTGATGGACTCGGCACTCATCCTGAGTTATGAGATCTCCAAGGAAACCAACTGGATATCCCTCCGACAATGTAAAATTTTCTCTGTAATCCGATCAGCCTAGCGTGATTTTGACCAACTGTCAGAAAACGTGCCACCCACCGAGTAAAATGCTTCGGCGTGCCAATTCAATTGCGCAGACTGTTCTAAACTCTCTCACGGGATATGCTAATAAAATTTATCGTTTGATTTATAGTTTGTCATCCATCATCGTGTCCAGATATTGGCTTATTTTCAAGACTTATCTTCAGATGGCCCCATTCAACTGTTCATAAAACTGAAGCGACATCTCTTTGCGAGTTAAACCCTTATTTCTGCAGATACTTGGGAACACAAAATGCCAAATATTGTCCACTTTCAAAAGAAGTCGCTACTAGTTGCATTTGAAGTCTATGAACAATCAGATGCCAGTTTATTTGGAAAAAAATTAATAAGAAATGTTGAAATCAAAGCATGCTGCAAGAATTCACAGCTCTAGTCTCACTTCTTCTCAGTCACTCTGTGAACTTCTCAGCTCACCTCTCGTATAAAAGAGGTTTTTTTCGCCGCTAGTATCAGAATCGAAAGTAAGAAACTGCGTGTCACTTCAAATGTTTATTCTTCCCTTAAGTCGGTGTTTCATTACAGGATATTTGATTGATAGGTTACATCTACAATTCTATTGTTGCGGTAATATGTCCGTCAGCAAAGAGATATTTTCATGTCCTTCATAGTTGTGCTTGTTTTATGTGTGTTTTTTAGTACTAGTGTGTTCCGATCAGGTCAATGGCCATCATATTTTTCGACACTGCCCCTGCTAGGACTAAATGCAGTGATAAACCATAGAATTTTGCTCAGTTTCCGGTAATGTCTACAGGAGTCGTGAATACCCTTCATCATGACAGTGAGTAGCTGAGTTTGAATTTTCATATGCTTACGGAGAGTGTAGAATAATTAGCCATGGTTAAATATTAATTGGCAGATATTGCCCAATAAACAGAATTGGCAAATTTTGCAATAAACGATAACAATATAAAGAGAACAAAAAGAACAGAGTAGTATATATATATATATATATATATATATATATATATATATATATATATATATATATATATATATATATTGCAAATTAAGTGTAATAAAGCAAAAAGTTCACAAACTAAAAAATACACAAAAGGGGGTACAGACAAGGGATCGCAGCGGTCTGACTTAAAGACGAGAAAGAACAGAAATATGGCAGATGAGACCTAAAAGTGGCCTATTTTATTGACTAAGCAGAAATCCCAGCATGCATATGTATGTTTTCTCTATAGATTTTAACATGTTTGCAGTCATTCCAATTAGATTGGAACCAAGAAAAACAATGGTTCGTTAAAAGTGGTGATGGCAGCGGTATTAAAGGATTTAAGAAGGTGAAAAAGTCAAGCGTGACAGTGAGTGAGAAAAGGGAAAGGTTAAGTAGCGTCAGTCAAAATGGGTTAAGTAGAAGCATTCGTAGTAGTAGTAGTAGTAGTAGTAGCAAACGTCAATCTTGTTTTTCGCACGAGTTGAATCTTCCGAGAAACTTCACTAAGTTGGCGTCCATTCTCTCAACGGTTTGCGTTGTCTTCTATTGCGTTTCTGTGCTTTTGTAACCAGTGATCTTGCGTCTTATGCTAGGTTTATCACAAATTGGTAGGAAGTTATAATTTTTGCTACTAACTAGTCTGTTTGGTAGATAAATTGGTGTACAAGGTTCTGTCACTCAAAATGTTATCTTCACTGGCTTCCCCCGTCTTAAAAAAATGTCAAAATGGTGCAAAGCTGTTTTTTTTTTATGTGTTATTGTTACTAGCGTGTTCAATCATGTCTGCGGTCACAATATTTTCATCTACTGATCCTAGTAGGACAAAAAGCAGCGGTAAACAAAATTTGTACGTCGTCATTATCAGCTGAATTTAAAGAATGGGATACATTTCAACAGGCGTATTTCAATGTATATATATATATTTAATATTTTTTAAATAAAAATTTACTGATTAACAAAGGAGTGAATATACAGTTTTATTAATTGCATGGAAATATAACTGAAAATAAAGGATAAATTAAGCATTTGATATTAGAAATTATATATCTGTATGTATGAATGATACCCACATGGGGGGTGTGCGTTTGTGTGTGTGTTCGTTTGTGTGTGTGTCCGTTTGTGTGTGTGTGTCCGTTTGTGTGTGTGTACGTGTGTGTACACGAAAGTGTTCACTCACTCAGAGAAAAGATATCGCCATGCTGGGAAAAAATTCCCCCGTGGTGTTAACTCTAGCTCATGCTAGAAGGAAAAAGAGAGAGTAGACAGAAAATGTCCCGTTTTATAGCAGTTTAACACCACCACCTAACAACGTCTTGGCGAATCTGGAAAATCCATTTGGGGGTAATCCACACTATAAAGTGACACATATACTGCTGTAACCTAGGAAAGGTTACTGAATCAAACGAAAGTTGGTAATGGACGATAATACTTAGGACGAGAACAACGCATATAAGATTTGCCAGCGGCGTGTAGAAGCAGTCAACTGCTAGCAGTGAGTCAAGTGAATTCCACAGTGACTCACCAAAGGTCGACCGACACACAGTATTCACTACTGTATTTATAGGACTGCGGACATACCCATTATCGTCCATAGGTATGCTATAAAATATACCATATAGAATCATGGAATTTAGTTCAAAATGAAGCAAATTCATTTCCCTTCAGAATTAGAAGTTTACTTTAAACATAGTTGCAGATCAGTACAACAGGTACTGATTGAATAATAATGTCTCTAATCAAGTATTTATTTAATTTTCATAGACAAAGCACATATTACTGAAAGCGTCTAAATCTGATTTATCAAACAAACAGGTCCCCTTCTAAACTTACTATTATAAGGTACATAAATTCAAATGCTATTTAAACTTGGCATCATGTATAGCTGAAAATAATGATTATTTTATATATGTACTTCTGACTTATCTAACTAAACAATTTCGGTGTTGGTGCAAAACAAGGAACAGACTTTTCGAACTAGTAATTTTCATTTGACAATGATGATTGTTTTTCCATACAGGATTAAACCCAGAATTTAAATAGAACCTTTCAACATCATGTAGATTTTTTACATGATAAAAATGTGTAATAATGTGTCCTTTTCCAATGAGCCTCTAGAAAGTCTAGACACAATAACCTGAGTAAATATCTTTACCGAACTGTTCCATTACCTTCTTTCTGGAAACTTTGCATCACACCCAACAAACCAATCACTGCATATATATATATATATATATATATATATATATGTGTGTGTGTGTGTGTGTGTGTGTGTGTGTGAAAATGTGTGTATATATATATATATATATATATATATATGGTACTTATTAGAAAGCGCTCAATATCAGAGATAGAGCTAACATATTTGGTTGGATTGATGTGAGTTTGTGACCCTGGGTGTTACGCTCTTGCGATCGTCAGAAAACTGATTAATTTTTAAAAATTTGGGTTTATGTAGATTGCGTGTATTGGTGTTATTATGGGAGGGGGGGAATCGTCGTCGTGATGTCATCATGCTAACGAAAACATAGATGCATGTCCGTGAAAAAAAGATAAATCTCTGATTTTTTGCATGTATACATTCACGAGAAATTCACGAGAAATTTTTGCTACACTTCCAATCTTTGAATTTCAACATACAAATGCGTATGTATAGACACAGCAACACCCATATACATACATATGTCAAATCCAAAACTGTCCACATATGTTTATATATGTATGAACCCCGGCGGACGAGTAAGTGTGTATGTGTGTCTGCGTACCTCATCTGATGTACGGACATGCATCTATGTTTGCGTTAGCACGATGACATCACGACGACGATTCCCCTCCCATAATAACACCAATACGCAATCTACATAAACCCAAATTTTTAAAAAATGAATCAGTTTGTCTGACGATCGCAAAAGCGTGACACCCAGGGTGACAAACTCACATCAATCCAATATATATATATATATATATATATATATATATATATATATATATATATATATATAAGAAATATGCAATATGTCAATAAGAATTACAATTAGCACTGAAGCACTGGGAATCTTCTATCAATTGCGTAGCCAAAAAAAAGACAGTCGTAGAACTAAAATTAGACGATAGAGTGAACAAATTGCACAAGTAACAGGCTTTTTTTCATCACGGTAAAATACCATAAGGAGACCTTCCGCACAAAACCATAATACGGACTAGTCGACCCATCCAAGAACAAAATCGGCACGATAAACAACAACAACAAAATCCTAGAAAACTCAGTAATTCTAAGAAATGATTCAGGAGTCAACAAATGGCATAATACTGCCTATGCCATTGAGTGATTCAGTAAAATTAATATGAAAAGTGAATTCTCTTCCTCGATATTTTGCAGTTTCTACCCATCCGTCACAGAATATGGATTCGATAGGATGCGATAAACCTGCCCAACATGAAGGTTCCCTGTTGACCAACCGTAACAATCCTGACTTTAGGTGCGTTTCATTCAGCAGAAGCTTGCGAGCTGGTTGGCTTAATATTACCTAGGCGGCTCAGGTTAATTTCTGATTTTAAAACACAGGCCTATATCGGGACGACGGGATTATATTTCTACGCAAACGAAGCGCGCAAAAAGCTGACTGCCTAAAAAGAGACCTAATTAAATTCTTCAAAGTCCAAGGTCTGAGCATCACAACAACAATCAATGCTAAAATTATCAATTTTGTGGATTAACATTTGACCTATCTAATCGGATTCACAAACCATATACCAAAGATTATACAACCATAGATATATCAACAAACAGTCCAACCACCATCTTAGAATACTGAATAAATTACATAAGTCGGTTCAATTTAGACTGTCCATCAACTCAAACAATAAGGACATTTTAGACAAACATAAACGCAAACACGTACAAACGCTAGAACTTAGTAACCATAAAATTACCCTTGAATTCTTAACAAGTAGCAATAAGGACGCCATCAAACAAAAACCTAAACCCAATATTATATGATTTAACCCACCCTTCAACAAAAACTTCAAAAATAACATTGGAATTTTTAAAAATTTAATCCACGAGCACGTTAGTCATTCCCCAACACTTAATAAGATCTCCAACGAAAACAACACAACTTTAGCTACAGTGGTGCTAAAATCATTGACTAGTATATCACTCAGCGCAACAATTACATTCTAAACAAACACTTCAATGACCTTCAAAGCAACAACATCCCCCATACTATCAACTGCACCTGCAGAAATATCGAACCCTGCCCGTTATACGGTAAATGCATGTCCAAATCGTTATTTTATAAAGCTGAAATCAAACATGGTGTCGAGGTCAAGTTCTACGTGGGCTCTACAGAAACAATTTGGAATCGCGCTTTTACCACCACCGAATGACATTTGGCAATATCAAATATCGAAAGAGCACTGCCCTCTCTAAATTTTTCTGGAAGTTAAAAAGCTAGACTAAAAAATCTATCATCACCTGAGAATTAATAGCGAAAAGCTAAGCCCTTCAGCGTGAAAGGTAATAAAAGTAACTTAAGCCTTTCTGAAAAATTAATAACCCTGAAATATATAAAAGTTTGATTATCAAAACGTTTTCTTAACGTTTTATTTATTTTTAAACTAAGGAACGCTACATTACTATTTTCAAAAATAAATAAACAAATGCACGACGACATACTATAAAGAGAGGAGGCGGCTGTGAAGAAGAAGAAGAAGAAGAAGAAGAAGAAGAAGAAGAAGAAGAAGAAGAAGATAATTATTATTATTATTATTATTATTATTATTACATTTCCGGATCCAAAGAACCTTTTAAACCAGAAATCCGAATTTTTAAGTCCTTGTTTACATATTTGGAAATTTTTCTCAAACAAATATGACGCATGATAAAAAGGTTGTACATTTTAATTACCCAAATCCCCCAACGATACATTTACGATATACTTAGTCGTCGTCGTCGTCGTCTTATTATTATTATTATTATTATTCTCCGCCTCCTCCTCCTCCCTTTCAGTTACATCTAACGTTGTGCGTTTGTTAATTTATTTTTGAAATAATAATATAGCGTTCAATAGGTTTTGTTTTCTTTTAAATAAAGAGGTGATTTGTTAAAAAGTACCAGAGAGTACCGTAAGGTTGAAACCAAGGTAGCGTATTTAGTTGATTTCCTGATTTTTAATGTTAAAATCTCTACATGTTATTTTTACATTAATTTTATTTTTTCATACGTTAATTGTGCACGTTTTAATACTAGTGTTTCCTCGTCTGTTTCAACTCTGACCATTAACCTTTTATTCATCATATATATATATATATATATATATATATATATATATATATATATATATATATATATGTGTGTGTGTGTGTGTGTTGAGAGAGAGAGAGAGAGAGAGAGCGAGCAGCATTCAAGTCAACAAGTTAACATTATCTTCTCGCAACATTGATCTAAAACTCTGTCGTAAAATGTCAATTAGGACTTTTTTCCTTATATGCGGAACAAATTCGGTATTTAATATGTTCGTCAGCGAAAAGTCCTGGAGCTGTTCTGCAAATAGGTGTGTATTTTATTTGCAGAGAATTCTCTTGGATCGAGGGAAGATATTTAAAGTTCCGCCTATTTATACATCTTTGTATACATGTTGCTTAGATGGGGTGTTTTCGTCGCTTGAAACGGCAATATTAGTATGCACCAAATAACATGAAGCGCCAGGAAGACTGGCTTTTGGCCGACGCAAAAATAAGTACCAAAACATTCATATGTGTGCACACAGACACACATTTATACAAATCTCATTCTCTTTCTCTCTCTCTCTCTCTCTCTCTCTCTCTCTCTCTAAATCATTTCACCCCAAGCAAGACGGGAGTGGCTCTAGTACGCAGGGGGTTACAGAGAGTGAAAATGAAAGAAAAGACTGGGTATAGGGGTGGGGATTTGGGAAAGGATAAAAGATGAATAGGGTTCAAAACAACAGAAGACTGCGATTGACGTTGCATTTAAATGTTTGAATATTGTCGATCTCAGGAAAGCAAGTAAACTAAAGGGAATTCCACTGTCGGGAAGTGCGAGAAAAGAAAACTGTTTGAGTAGAAGTAGCGGTGATATTTAACTATTTCAACGGTAAAAGAGTGAGGCTTAAATTCATGTAGTCGAGGCACCTGGGTAAAAAGCTCGCCAGAGCTGTTGCCCTGGAAATATTTGTAGAAAAAAACATCATATCTGTGAGAAAGTGACCGAAGTCGATATGCCAAGTCAGGATCGATTATATATATATATATATATATATATATATTATAAATTAATTGATTTAAAATATTTTTTTTTTTACACAGTTCTAACCATGTTTCAAAAATGGAAGCTAAAACCACGAATTTAATTTTGTGATTAAATTAAAGACATTAGTTCCATTTTATCCTCAAACGAATTTTGGAGTATATTTTTAAAATTGCTGGGTTTTAAATACACAGCTAAAACAAAAATCATGTTTCCAAGGTTACAGATAAATCTATTTTTTTTAAACAGGGGTGGCTGGTTTTTCATATATCTATAATTTAATGTATCAGTTATTGCTACGTTTGGGTCGTGGGAAGGGATGTATTTTTCAATGAAATCTAACTTCCGTTAAAAGCCTGTCGTCTAGATTTTTTTTTAATTATATTGTTAACGGCTAAAATTCTTACGGAATTTTTTTTTTTTTTTTTGGTGGAGGGGTTGTTTAGGTAAGAATACATTTTATTTAAGTACGATTTGAATATTTTTACTTTTAATTTTTGATATACTATATTTCTTTCAAGAACAATTAAATGTAATTAGAATCCCTTACAGTTTGTAGAATAATTATTACATCAAGTATATTACGATTTTTTAAAAAATTTTATATTTAAATATTACTAAAGTAAAATTTTCATTTCTCCGATTTAGTAGACTTTATTTATTTATTTAATTACAATTTAAAAGAAGTTTAGGTTAGAATTCATTTTAATTAACTACATGTTTAATTACAACTTTAAAATATTTTCATTATTAGTTTTTATAGATTATATTTCATTTAATAGAAGCAAAATGTATCCGAGTTACTTACCGTCAGTAAAACTATTTTTCTACATCAAGTATATTTATATTACGATTTTAAAAATTTTATATTTAAATATTTTTTAAGTAAAATTTTATTTATCTTTACGGCAAAAATAGCTACTTCATTTCTCTAATTTAGTAAACTTTATTTATTTATTTAAATTACAATTTAAAAAAAAGTTTAGGTTAGAATTCATTTTAATTAACTACAATTTAATTACAACTTTAAACTATTTTCATTATTAGCTTTTATAGACTATATTTCATTTAATAGAAGTAAAATGTGTCAGCGTTACTAACAGTCAGTAAAATTATTTTTCTATATCAAGTATAATTTCTATTTTAAAAAAATTTTATATTTAAATTTTTTTTTTTTAAGTATTTTTTTTTTCTTTACGGCAAAAAAAGCTACTTCATTTCTCTGATTTAGTAAACTTTATTTATTTATTTAAATTACAAATTAAAAGAAGGTTAGGTTTTAATTAACTACAATTTTAATTACAACTTTAAAAAATTTTCATTTTTTTTCCCCAACAGTACTTAGTTTACTTTCACTAGGAAAATGCTTGACTTAATATTTCATGTTAAATATAAGTATGTATATTACCTGATCCTATTTTATAAAATAATTTATATTCTTAAATATTATTTAAGGAAAATTTTTGACAATGACGGCATAAAATAGCTATTTCATTTCTCTGATTCAGTAAATTTTTATTTTTTATAAACTTAGCAATATATAGTTTCTCATGTATGCACAAAGGATATGGGTCATTTAATGACCTACATATTCTAGCTTTTCTTATTAAGTTCCATTTTACTGTAGGTGTTTTATTTGATTCTTTTAGGTGCCAGAAATATTTTGATAGAAATGTCTGATTTTTATATTTATTTATTCTAAATGAAGTTTGATGTTGGTTGAATCTTCTTTTGAACTCATGGCTAGTGCAACCTATATATATATATATATGTTTTCAGGACTTTCAATCGAAGAGATATTGCATTGGTATACTACTGATTCAGTGCAACATTTATTTTGTAGAGGGCAATTATGAGGGTTTCTACAATTGCGTAATTTTTGTTTATTTTCATCGGTTTTTATTTTTACATTGTCTAAATATTTTGGGTTTTGATATAAGTGTTTATTTAAGATATTAGCATTATGGTTCTTAATGAAGTTTTCCGTACAGCTGTAACTCAATTTTAGTGTGTTTTTATTGAAGATAGTACTTAGCTTACTTTCACTAGGAAAATGCTTGACTATTAATGCAAGGAATTTTTGTCCTAATTTGTACTTTACCATTTGGTTGTATGGGGGCGTATACAAAATCATTTTTCTACATCTGTTTTTCTTATGCTTTTTGTTTTCATGTTTTATATTTTTTTTATAAGTTCGTTTTTAATACTCACTTTTAGAGCCTTATTATAGGAATTAATATTCATCGAAAATCTTGTCATTTGCTGAATTTGTACTTATTCGTTTACTGATAGATAACGGTATATGTTTAATTATAGTTTGATTTGATTTAGGTGTATATATAAAGGATTAGTGTTGGTTTTTTTATAAGGTGTGTATTTATTTTATTTAATGTTATATCAAGGAAGTTCACTTTTTTAATTTAGTGCTAACCGTAATTTTAAGCCCATGCTTTTAAATTCTTTTTATAAAACCTTTCTAATTCTAGCTAAGAGTTTCTAATAACCATAAGGCCATCGTCTCTGTACAAACCAATGTCAGTTATATTAATATCACTGTGCGCTGTAAGGTTTATAATATAATATAATTTCTTTATATATATATATATATATATATATATATATATAGATATATATATATATAGAGCCACGTAAAAAATGTTTTTTGACATCTTATTTTAACAGATATATTTACCGAAATTGCGCCAAAATATAATGAAATATTAAAGATTAAATTTATTCAATACGAACGCTATTGTCTTTCATCACGACCTCCAGACAATTTCGTTATCTCTTCTGGGCGGTCTTCTTGTTTAAGTTGGTGAATGCTGCCATATTCGTTTCATTCAGTTCATCTTTGGTTTTACAAAGAGTTTTGTTGGCTTTTCACTCAACTGCACCACACCCATATTAATCAAGGGGGTTGTGGTCTAGGTAGTTGTAGCCAGGTGTAAGGGGTGATGTTGTCCCAGAAACTGTCTGACAGCCATGACGATGTTCTCCAGCGTGTGTGGCATGGGACAGAGTCCTGTAGTCAGATAGCGTCTTCCAGCAGCCACCCTCTTGAACCAAAGCTACAACACGGTATTGTCAAGCCTTTTTTTTTCACTGCTCTTTGGACAATCATAGCTGAAACTGTTCTTTCACGTGTCAAACGTCTTATGAATTTAGGTGGATATTTTCTAATTGATCTCTTTAGCTCTAAGTTGAAAAGTTTCTCTCTCTTCCTTTTGTGACCTCCTGATCTAATTTTTCTCTTTACTCCCCTTTTTTTAAAATTTATTCACCGTTCTCGTGATGGTTCTTGAATGGAAGCCAGAGTATGAATATTGATACCATTACTGAAGGCCTGAATGATCTTTTTCCGCTCTCCATTGCTCAGTTTTAAACATTTTAACCTTTTCCATATTTGGCTGAATAACTCAAAAGGTTTTTCGGTGATTTTTACGAAATATGGTGTCAAGATGGCTAAACATCTTATCTGAAAACGCGTAAAAAAGAGACTATTAGTTTAGTGTTTTTTTTATACATTAAACATTTTGTGGGATTGATAATTTCGCTGTTAAATGATTTTAGACAATTTTGCTGTTACACCCGGTATATATATATATATATATATATATATATATATATATATATATATATATATATATATAATTCATTCTTAAAGAGGTCAGCTATTAATTAGAACCTTGTGACATAGATCACCGCTCAAAGGTGAAGATAAAACTCCCGAAAGACAGACACACAGAAAATTACAAATACACGTTACAATCCGTTGCCCACAATGCAAAAATCTTCACAAAAATACAACAATCTTTAAAAAATACTACAATCTTCACAAATACACATAGAATCTGTATTCTCTCAATCTCTGTCAAAATTTAATAAATCTGAAATCAGTTAGATTGATATACGCGTATTATTTGTTATTTATTTTATGATCCTGTCGGATTTCGATTCATGTTTAATCTACACATTTAATATATATATATATATATATATATATATATATATATATATATATATATATATATGTATATACATATATACTAGGATATTACACATGTAATAACTTGTAAAAATCGCTGCACAATTGCAGTCATGTTTCATTGTGTATCAATGCATCAAATCAGGCGATTGTAAATTACTGGGGTGTGAAAGTTTTATTTACATTTATAAACAAAATACAACATTGTACGAAAAAAAGGAAAAAGGAGGTTGTAAAGTTTGTGGGCTTCACTCTGATCAACCAGTCAAATATGATCTACGTTAAATTTAGCCGAACGAAGGTGTAAACGTTAAACATTATTTTTTATAAATAAAGAAAGGTTTTTAGCCAGGAGAAATAAACTACGTCAAATTTTAAAATTCAATTACTAATCCCTACTCAAAATAAAGAAACAATATTTGGAACTAGTATGGAGTAGGTCCTCCATTTGTTAGTTTCAATGTTTGTATTCAATTTTTCATGGATTTGATCAAGTTATCAACAATCGTCTGATCCATATTTTGCCACTCCTTTAACAATGTTCCTTTAAGAGTTGACACTGACGTGATTTTGGTGGCATGATCTCGAAGTTTTCGGTGAAGGTGCTTCCAAACGTACTCTTTTGGATTGATATCAGGACTTAATTCCTTACGGTTCTTTCCAGGTCTTTGCTACTTTACGCGCGTGACATGGCGCTCCATCTTCTTGAAAAAGGTAAACCTACTTGTCAATATGTTTGGGTTCAAATAGTGGGAGTAATCCTTTCTCTAATATTTGACAGTATTTTGGACCATTAAACCACTCATCAACAAGAATCAGCTCAGATTTCCTTCCAAACCAGACAGCGCCTAACACATTGACTCTAATCCCTCCATATTTCATGGGTGCCTGCAGACATTCAGTGTCCCAGGTCTCATTCTGATTTCTCCAAACATAAACCTATCTCGAATTCGAATATTGGTAGAATTTGCTTTCATCAGACCAAATTACAGACTGCCAAAATTGTAAGGTTATATAAAATGAATCAACCCACTAGAGCAGAAGACTCTGCAGAATCTAATAATCCCATTGAAATATAAAAGTAATCATCAGAGTTTTTAACCCACTGTTCTTTATTGTGGGTGAGAACTTTTCATTATTATATATATCTCTTCACTGGATATGTTAAAATATTTTTTAGCAAATTGTGAGTCAGAATAAAGAGATACTGGGAGATGCAAGGGTAAAAATCAACAATATCAAAATGGATAAAAGAGCAACTGTTTTTGTTACTAATTCCTCTAAGCCAGTTAATGACTGCTGTGTTACCAATCAAATGTATAAATCCAAGTCACCGTTTGTTATGTTCTTCCATCCATTTGCGCAAGCTCGTTTGGTACGAAATGCACTGTTTTTCTCCGTCCCTTCTGCCGTCAATATACCTTGTGTGTGTCAAATTTGCCAAGCCCTATTTACTCATCATGTCTCCTAGAAATTTCAACTGATACCTTTTTATGCTCAAATTAAAAAAAAGTGGTATTTATTTTTATCAATTTAGTTTTGATTTTTTGTTGTTTTGTTATTTTTGTGAAAAGTAGTAGAGTTTCATACATTGTTTCCTGTCCAGGTTTGGTGTTTCATGCTCCTTCTAAAGTTTACTTCAACTCTATACTTCTAATGTCTCCGCTTGAAATTTTATTCACTAATTATTTTTTTCACTTTCCAAAACGAGTGGATAGATTCGCCTATCGCCTGGTTCACGATCAACCGTGATCATTTGTGTAAGTTATTACCTTGTTTCGTGTTTAGGATAAGGTTTCCGGTTCCTTCTAAAGTGTTCTTAAAATCTATACTTTTAGCGTCTCCGCCTGATCTCTGTGAATTTATTCATTGTTTTGTTTCTCGTCTCCCAATAAAAATAGACTGGTTCGCCTCTTGTCCGGTTCACATACCCAACTGTTTTGTACCGATGTAGAGGTTTGTACGTTGTTTCTTTTTTGGGATTAGTTTTTCAGTTCCTTCTTTTCATTCTCTTTCCCAAGAGCTACTCAGTTCTAGAATCAGTCATTATCTTTCCTGCATAGCCCCAAGAACTTCACTTCTTGACCTTTCTTATGCTCATACAACACCAGTAACCTTCTACCTTGAGTAGCTTTTCCAGCTTGTACTGAGTGAACATTTCTAAGAAAAAAAAAAAAAAAAAAAAAAAACAAAAATCATGTTGCGAGTTCGACCATTCATAACTCTTACATTTGTTTCGCAAAGAGTTTTAATCTAGATAAGCCATCGGCAAGTGGCCAAGGAAAATTTCGAACTTTGAAATATGAGCACTATGATATCTGGCTATGTAAATTCTTCGAAGTTGTAATTAAATCCTGGTAAAACGTTTCTTATTTGCAGAGAATTATAACGTCTTGAACATTTGTTCACGGAAAACATCAAAGGCATTCTTCTTTTTTTAAAAACTTTTATGGTTATTATTGCTGTTAAGATGCTTAGAAGATGAACGGAAGTAATTTTGCTAAAACGAAGCAACCCACCCACTGTCAGCGAGACAATTTCACAAGCTGCGTCTCGTTAATTAATTATCATTAAGTAATTAGGGAGATTCCACATTCCAAGTAGCATTTATTTGTCCCTCAACAGTAGATTAAAAATATAATTAAATGAATAAAAAAAAAAGTTATGTGACGTTACAAGAGATCTTTAATACAATGTATGTCTGAAAAGTAACGGGAGTGGTGTCACAAACAATTTATTTAAATATCAAACAGCAAACTACATATATTTTCTCTTTAAATTCTCCTCGAGTCTAATGCACTTTTCTAACCTTCCCTGCTATTACTGGAAGGTTCTTCTTCAATGTCCTTCTGCTCCGTCGTGACGGCTCTTTTGAAGGCGTTAACGCCTTTAAAAGAGGGTCACCTTGACGGTGTCCTTAAGCTTGTGCAAAGGAAAAGGTCACACGGAGTCCGGTTAACTTAGCTAAGGTATATCTGCTCATTGGCCCCTTTTATTTCTGTCCCTATTTTTTCTTTAGTTTAATTCCCCATCCCCTCCCTCGTTAGGTGGTCAGTGATGTCAGTTCTCTGCTGGATGCGGGTCGATTTTCGTTTTTTTTTTTTTCGCCTGTTTGTGTTTCTCGTTTTCTGTTGTGGTGTTTCGATGACTGCCTGTATGTGTGAGTGCTAGGCGTGAATGATTTTTTTTTTATATTTTATAGGCCCGCATTGGTTTCGTCCAGTGAACTGATGTTTCTGACACATTTAATTGTGGAGGTTTTTATTACTAACAATGATTTTGTTTAGTTTCTTGTAAATAGATTAATTCATAATGTATATACTCATTGGGGATTTTTTTAATTTGTTGTTTTATTCCCCTCCCCACATACGACGATTTGTACATATGGGGAGTATTTAGGATTTTCATTGAGACAATGAGGTATTATGGTGGATGTAGTAAAAGAGTTTAGTAAGAATGTGCTGTTTTGGTGTTAGGAATATTGTTTGTATGTTTGGGTCAATATTTGTGACTAGCTAAATTTAAAATTAAGAGAGAAGACCGTCCTTTTCCCCATCCACTTTTTTAGGCCTCGTGTCACATTTTTATGAATTTTTTACAGAAATAAATATTGTAATATGCTGTATAAGTCGTCCAGCACAAGCAGTGGTTTACTTAACGTCACTCCGCTGGCGTGCATTGTATTTTGTTGATTTTATAAAGCTTACCATTCATTTCCAACCTCCGTTTTAGTTAATCCTCATTCAGTAACCTGTTTTTAGGTTACAACGATTAGCAAAAAACAGATCTCTGTATGATTCTTCGGTGTGTGGAATATTTATGAAAATAAACTTAAATTTAAAATTTTCATTGGTGTAAAAATGTTAGGCAGGTCTATTTTTACTAGTGTATGTTGTAGGGGGAGTGAGGTTGTAAACACTGATGAAGAGAGTTATACATTGTATCAAGTTTTAGCAAAACGTGACAGATCACGTGGTCGAGTGTCGAACAGAGGGACTATGATTAGAATATGATGTGATGAAAAGGAAGAAAGAGAAAGAGAAAGAAAAGGGAAAATGGGAAATAGATAATAATAATAATAATAAAATAAAAAATAAAATAAAATGAAAATATATAAATGAAGTAACAAAAATAGATAAAAATTCGGAAATCTATTGTTAATAAAACGGATTTATTAAAATAAAAGAAACACTGAGAGGAAAAAGCGTTTACATAGATAGATGCGCATCCATATATATATATTCACATAGGAGTGTGTAAATATACACAAGCCCACAGACAAATATGTGAATCGCCATACACTTATAGATATAAATACATGTACAAAATTAATATGCATTTCACTAAACTTCCCCTTGCCTTACATAAACTTATATGTAAATGATCCATAGTGATAGATCCAATAATGATATAAAGAGTGTAATTACAGTTAAGCAGGAAACTGGAAATTACCCACGGTGTACAGAGAAATCCTTCTCTTGCTGATTAGTGCGTCATGAGGGAAAACAAAAGTAGTAGAACATAAAATATATTAGGTAGGTGGGGTGATAGCTGGTAAAATTTAGTGGAAAAAAGGGTGTGTGGGAACTTAATCATCCGAGGAGTGGTGTTGCTGATTATGGGTTTCATTGTGGAAATTGTATTCTCTTAGTAACCCCTCCTGTTTAGTTCCTCAATGTGGGAATTTACTTTTAGGATATGCTTCATCTTCGATCTGCGTCTGTCCTCCAGGCTGCCGAACCAAGAAGCTAAAAGCAGTCAGTCGACATCATCGATGCTATGAGCAGGTTGGTTAAAGAGTACAGAGAACGGTAAAAATTACTGTTGTCCCTGATGATTATTTGTCGTTATTGAACCGTAGACGGAACTCAGTTCCAGTTTCTCTCACATAATTCCGCTTCTTGCATTCGTGACAGAAAAATAAACATACGAGATTGAAACTGTCACAAATTACACTTTGCAGTTTGAATACAAGGTGAGTGCCGCGTGTGTAAATGTGTGAGTGATGATGTATTTGCTGACCAGGCCCGGGGTTTGTTTGCAAGTGATATTGCTTTGATGTGTTGCATATATATATATATATATATATATATATATATATATATATATATATAAATTCAAGAATCATTCATACAATAAAACAAAAACACATTTCTCATAGCATTTTTTCGGATTACATCTCTATTTTCGTTGTCCTCTTATTACCGAGAAGTAAAAACAAGAACAAATCTATTTTCACACCTGAGGATGTCTGTAGGAACAGACAAAAGCTTGTAAAAAATTAAAAAGATCTTATGCAACTGGAAGTTATAAACATGGATCATATCATTCGTATACAGGTTTGGGGTTGGTGTATCTTTTTGATATTGTTTGCGAAGATGTATTCTCGCCATTTAAATCATTAACCTCTATATTTGTTTTATTGTATGAATAATTAATGAAATTTATAAATTATAATTTGAAATATATATATATATATTTATATATATATATATATATATATATATATATATGTGTGTGTGTGTGTGTGTGTGTGTGTGTGTGTGTGTGTGTTGGGGGTGCGAGTGTGTGTCATAGGTTACATAGTTTGCAAACGAGTATGTATAATTGTGCTCTATGCCTGTCGCATGTTCGACTCGGACTGGCATAACCGTGTTCGTCGTTAATTGAGATCAGATCTTTCATTCACAATTTTTTTGCCTAATCCCATTTGGCAGGCTCACAGCGGGTTCTTCCCCTTCCGGTGGTTTCAGCCTATGCCCGTTTCAAAGCGTGTTAGAGGAAGTGCAGACGGATGTCACGGACTCGGAAAAAGAAGCGGAAAGCTTGCAACAGTCAGAGAAGAGAATCTCTCATGGAGGCGACGGAAAACACAACGTTTCGTTGGCCAATCAGAGTTACAATGTGGAGGGATAAATGATGCGCTGTACCGGGAGCTGACACGTAAGCTCTTGTCGGGTGAAAGGCTTTTTGTTTTCGCAAAAGATGAAGAAACGCTGAAAGAATGAAAGAAGCAATAACAGAAGACTTAAGAAGGGAAAAAACAATCGGGAGACACTAATTATCGGAAATAACAGAAAATGAAAAAAAGAATTGGATTACAGTTTGCCGAAAGAATTTAATATGATTTACCAAAAATTTAATTTTTAAAAAAGATATTTTAAATCTATATAAATATAACCAAAACTATTTTTAAACGAGGGTATAGAAGAACCATAAAAAAAAACCTCGCCATAAGGTAAAGGAACGAAAAGTTTATCAACAAAAAAATTGGCTACTTGTGCCACGCCAGGAAATTCTATCGCCGGAGTCGATCCTTCAAATCTACAAATCAACCATTCGCCCTTGCATGGAGTATTGCTGCCATATATGGTTTGGAGCCCCTTCTGTCTGTATCAAGGTTCTTGATAAAATCCAGAGACGAATGTGCAATGTAATTGGCTCTGATCTGGCATCTCGTCTGCAGTCGCTTTCTCACAGACGTGCCGTCGCCTCCCTCTGTTTTTTTTTTTTTTTTTTTACAAATACTTTCATGGTAACTGCTCCGATGAGCTGCTTTCGCTGGTTCCCAGATTTCATGAATTTAAGCGTTCAACTAGGCTGGCATCTCACTCTCATCCTTTCACTGTCGAAAATGTTAAATGTAGCCGTCTCTTATACTTCAATAGCTTCATGTCTCGCACTTCTTGCTTGTGGAACTCCCTGCCCATTTCTTGTTTCCCTGATAGACATAATCTCCAATTTTTCAAATGTAATGTCATCCGAGGTCTCCAGATGCCTTGATCTATCCCCTATCCTTCTCTTCATCCTTTCCTCTATCACTCCTATTTGCTCTCGCTCCAACTCTCTGTAACCCCCTTGCGTGCTAATAGCTTCCCGCTTTGCTTGGGGTGAAACGCTTAAAAAAAAACCAAAAAAAAAAAAACGGGTGTCGATCCTTGCACAGTCCATGGCAATTGAGGGCAAAATATAATATATCTGTGATTATACTGCCTATCCAAACCTGGTATATATTTTATCTCCTCGCTTTGTTAGTCGTTGTGCACATATTTTTGTCCTCGATTGGCTATGAAGAGCGACATAAATTTTGTTATTCTTTTTTATTGTTATAATTTTTAACTTCACTTTACGGGTAAGTATATCCTTACTCATTTTCAGCTTTGATATTTTTGAATAGATTTTGAAAAAAATCTACATTAGTAATACACGGCTTAGTAATAACGGCATTGCTTCCTTCCAGATAAACTTATATTAAACTGTTAAAGAAATCTTCAAATGTAATAGTAGCAAATTATTTTGAAAATGGAAAAATATTTGACATCGTAGTGTTATCCGTAGAAAAAAAAGGGATTATCCCCAAAGTGAAAGCAATGTAGGATGAAATGATATTGACTATAAATCAAATAACCCACGTTAATAGAATATCCTGTGAAAGAGTTGAGGATATTTTGCACAATGGATTTGGCATGACGAAGGTTTCTTTTCGGTGAGTGGTACGTCTTCTTACAAATGTTTAAAAGTGTACCAGGCTGATCATAACACTGGGAAATCTGACATTGTTTGGTGGTATATCCAACAAGTTTTCTTGAAGGTTTCCAAAACCAGGATGAGATTTGGGGACATCACTTTGACCCAGAGACAAAAAGATAATCCATGAAGTGGAACCACACCTCCTCGTCCGCTTCAAATAGGCCAAGGTTATTTAATCTACAAGGAAGATGATGACATTTAGGAGGATGCAAAATGTATTGCATTTATGGTCTATCTACAAAAGGGTCATACCATCAGTAGAATGTAATATGCTAACTTGCTGAGGTAGTTACGAGTGGCTATCAAGAACAAATACACAGGAAAGAACTGACGAAAAGGGTTTTGTTTCATCAGGACAATGCTCAAGCACAGAAGTCCTTGATTTCATTAGCTGCTCTCCGTGACTGTGGCTTGTGAACTGGTTGATTACTTCTCCTGACTATCATCTGTTCCCCAACATGAAAAAAACACTTGGCTGGGAACTGGTATCGCAGTGATGATGACAGTATTATCTCCTGTTGATAACGTTTTTGACCAACAGTATAAACACTCTTCTTTGAGCGGTCAGATGTCCTTTCAGTGAGAAATAGACAATGCAGTTATTAATAAGAAGAGTTGAAATTAAAGTATGGAAGATTTCATAGCTCTAGCCTCACTTCTTTATAGTCAGTCCATGAAATTTTCAGCCTACCCTCGTATCTGGAAAGAAACACAGCAGTTATTAATTAGAAGAGTTGAAATTAATGCATGCATGATTTTACAGCTGTATCGTCACTCCCTTCATAGTCAGCTTATGAACTTTTTCTTTCATAGTCATATTAATAAGAAGAGTTGAAATTAAGGCCTGCAAGATTTTACAGCTCTAGCACCATTCTTTCATAGTCATCCTATGAACTTTTCAGCCTACCCACGTACGGGTAAGAAACACTGCAGTTATTAAGAAGTGTTGAAATGAATGCATGCAAGATTTCACAGCTCTATCATGACTTTTTCTTAGTCAGCCTATGAACTTTTCAACCCACCTTTCTGGAAAGAAACTATGCAGTTATTACTGAACTTTTCAGCCCTCTCTCGTATATACTTTTCAAGCTTCAATAAAATTAACTTTGACCACCACAGATTATTTAAGATTGTTTTTAATTAATCACTAGACAAGCTGGATTTTTGGTGTGTATCACAACTATTATTTCGAATGGCTGTATGTAAATTTTATATAATATTCTTCTCATGATAAATTTCGATGTTGTTAACCATTCTTATAATCTTTTGACTAGTGACAATAAGCCTCTCCTACTTGTTGCATCTTAAATCATTATAATCCACTACGGACAAGAATTCCATAACAAGCCCAGAAAAAATGTCTCCGATGGCACATCGCATATAACAAATAAACAAACGTCCGGTTTGAAAAGCATCCAACTTGAATGCCGTTATGCAGAAGCCCAGGAGGAGACAGGAAGAACCAAGTCGGCTATATAACAACTAATAAAATATTCAGGAAGGCAGTTATATCTCTGCAACTTATCCAAGTGCCAACTGTGGGAGTGATTACCTTCCAGTTATATGCAAACACAAACGGATATTAAGTTAAACCAAAGGTACGACTCAATATGCAAACAGGTTCATACTTTAAGAGTTACAAGCAAATATATTTATTAAACGTTAGGATTGGCGAGAGACTCAAAATGAAGCTATAGTGACACCAGCCAACGAGGCGCATTAAAGAAATTGAAACAAGACGAAAAAAAATGAAAGAAGGTGAAGACTGGTCAAAATCTCGACATGACGAAACCAGAACAGCAATCATTGAGAAGCAACGTAGCAGAAAACAGAACGCAAAAGACGAACATTATTTACATTATTGTCCTCATCTTTGTCGCCATATTTATCACAACGTTTCGGCCGTTGTAAACTCCAGCTTTCTTCATGTGGTTGGAATGTCGAAATTAACCCAAGAGTAGGCTGTTCTAGTTCCACTTGCCATGTTTAATGTATGTCAGTTATCAGTTATCTCCTGTTAATTTCCCTCTGAAAGTTCTCAACTGCCTTAACCGGCTATTGAACTCACACTCTTTGGGTCTTTTCACGGGATCTAACCAACGCCTTTATCCACTGTGCCATGTCTCGTTAATACATAATATCTCATCTCAGAAATATAGACAGGTACTGAACATTAGCCACGAATACAAGTTTGAAAGACAAAGGAAACCACGAGAATTGTGTAGCAGGAGAAACACTGAGCATCGTCGATACAGCAATTATGCATAAAAGAATAAAAAAATAACAGGGCACGTGATGTGCTCTCTAATAGGATGCATAAAAAAACAAAAAACGAGAGTGCTCGTAACAGGGAAATAAAAATATTTCAAGAAATATTTTCGAGAAGTCGTCCGCAAATAAATACGATAACATACATGACACAAAAATACAGAATTGCACAAGCCTTTATTTAATCTAACATAAAGTCACAAGTTCATCGCAGAACATGCAGTTCGTAATTGGTCACCCATTTAATTACCGCTCAATTACACGCTGCTTAAGTTCAGTGACGTTAATTACTAAACTTTGGTTTGTCAGACACAAGACCAGGCTTTATTTACAACCGATGCATTTAATAACTGGTTAATCATTTAAATACTGATCAAGTCCCACGCTGTTGAAGTGTAGTGCCATTAATTATAATTATATATCGTTTGACACAAGGCTACAAGTTGCTTATAGAAAATAGTGTTTCTTTTTAATTAACCCTTTAAATATTGAGCAGATTCCACGCTTTTTAACCTAATGGAACTATATATATATATATATATATATATATATATATATATATATATATATATATATATATAGTGGACTCAGTTCCTAGGTGCCAGCAACCAGCACATATGCTTTGTTGAGTGAAGTTTGAGTGGTGAAGGTTTTGTGCAGAACCAATCGCAATTTTTAAAGGGTCGGAAACCAAAGACCTGGTGCACCGTGTGGCACAAAGGTCCCCAACCCACCCTGCCCAGGTTTGAATTCAGAGTTGTCCTTCCCTAGACAAGTTGCCATCCATGGCTATAGAACCCAGTCTATTCTGCTACTTAACCATAACTGGTAGGAGAAGGCGGAAGGCTACAAATTGTTTACAGAATATAGTGCTTCGAAGTGGCGTAATGGTCAGCAAGCCAGTCTAGGGAGATCAATTACAAATGAACTGGGAGTTCGATCCTCATTGGGCGCCCCATACTTCCGGCCTTGGATTACATCTAAGCTACGCTTAGAAAATCAATTCAACACCTCGATGTCGTCTAATGTTTAGTAAGCTTGTCTCGCTAGAACAATTACGACTAAGTAATGAGTTCATCCCTCATTGGATGCCCCATATTTTCGGCCTTGTGCCAGATCGAAGCTAGGTTTAGAAAATCCCCCTAGTGTTTACTATTGTTTACTCCTTTAAATACAGACCACTGTCTAGATGCTTAACTAGAATTAATTATATAAATATTGATTCGTGAGATATGTGTTCTCTTACATAACATAAGTGTTTCTTATTGGTTACCCATTTGAATACTGAACATTTTGCATGCTGCTTAACTCTAGTATCATTAAATGCTAAAGTTTTCTTCTTCTTTCACGAGACAAAATGTTGTTTACATTATCGACTCTTCCTAATGTTTTTAACCACCCATGTATAATTAGCGTCGGTGGTCAAAGGGAAACCAGGACTTTCCGCGTGACTTAAACATTAGCTAAATCAGATTACTACAAATATAATGATATAACAAATTGGCTAAGGCTTCTAATACTTGTTTACCCAATTCGCCATTCGAACCCATTTTCTTCGAATACAGGTATTGCTCGAAGTTGTAAAGATAATCATGCAATAAGTGATTTTAATCAATAGTTGTTAGGAACATGAAAACAGGTTAATGTTTGGAACCGGAAAACATTAATTCGGCCGGTCGTGCCTGTTGTGTTAGGATTTTGCACGTTCTTATTAATGGCCAACCAAATGTATCTTCATCAATACTAGAAGAATATTGCAACATCCGCCCAGTAATGAATAGGAACACGACTTGGAACTGGTTTTTATTCCGAGTAGATGTGGTTATATAAAAAGATCCTGACAATAACAAAGAGAGATTATATGGGCAACGAGGATGTTTTAAGATTTACTTAGAATCTGAAAGAAACAATTGCGATTTCTGTGACGCGTAACGAAGAAAGAGGCCTCGGAGAATATAACACTCACAAAGCATACTGAATCAAGGACGTGTAACGAGGAAAACGTAATCTACCTAACAAGCTTACGTAGATGGATGACACAACAGCCTATGGAGAGATAGTAAAAGAGACAGACATTGCTAAGAGTTACAAACGATAGGATGTTGTGGAGAACTATCACTGCCCACGTTCTGAAAGGACACAATACGAAGAAGAAGAAGAAGAAGAAGAAGAAGAAGAAGAAGAAGAAGAAGAATTGTGTCACACAAGATATCCGATTGATGTAAAAATAACTACTAGCAGAAATATCACATTATTAGCAAAAGAGGCAGTACAAAGTGTTACGTATGGGGGACGTCCAAATCAAGCAGGTGTAGAGATTTAACTATCTGGTTTGTGTAGTAACGGTCAACAGAAAATATGATAAAAAACGAAATAGCAAAGTTTGATTTTCAAAGACTGAGCAAAGAATTTAGGAATTAAATACATAATAGTGAAGACCGGTTATTCATTTCCGAGTATAACCCACTTCTTAGGGAGATTAGCCAATCCGTGTAACAGACGCTTACTTGTTCAATAACCCAGAGAGCCCCTGTAGTTTATACTACATCTTTACTTACAGTTTCTGGGAGAGAGCGCATATTCTGGAGGGATCAACAGTTTGAACAAGACATTTAATTTCAAACCAATAGTAAAGATGACTTGTACTTGCCGTATTTGTCCAGTTCTCACTTTCAAGTCTTGATAGAGTTCAAAAGCGTCTCCGAATCCTTGTTGAAGAAGTATTATTTTCCGGGCTCCAATCTCTCTCTCTCACAGGCGGGATATGGCGAGCCTCTTACTGCTGTATTTTTACTTTCATGGAAGGTGCTCAGACGAACTGCATTCTTTGGTGCCGCTAGAAATAACCTTCACGTTTAGGACGCGCCATCCCACTTACATAGTAGCAAGCCAACTACGTATTCCATCAGTTTGAAATAAGTTCCACTCAAATAGCTTCTCCTCGCAAACCACTGTCCTGTGGAACAGACTTCCAAGTGGATTATTCCGTGATCACAACAATCTTAACCTCTTCAAGTCTAGAGTTAACCTTTTTCTCCCCCTCCTATCCATATAGACTACACCTTTAACCTAGGTGGCCCCAGGGCCCCCCCAGGGGTGAACCTTACCGTAAAAAATATACTTATAAAAAATCAAAGGGAGCTGGACTCCATATTTTATTGTTGCTTGCCCAATATAAGATCCAAGCGTTACTCAATTCATTTACCGAATGACATTTATATATAGAAAATATATATATGGAATATATATATATATAGAGTCTGTTCTATAAAGTACCCGTTCTTGAGAAGAGGTTGTCTATGAACTTCCTTCTGAATAGTACGAAAGTAAATGAGTCGATTTATATATAGGGTTTTTAGATGTAACGGTTTGATCTGGTTATATGAGAACATTTGTCGAGGAAATATAAATTATATATATATATATATATATATATATATATATATATATATATATATATATATATTTTGTCCTTAGATAATATCAAAATATATATTTTGTACGCAATTTTATTTCATTTTTCAGATAATAATTTTGATTTTAAGTTTGTTTCTTTTTTACGGCATATCAACCATCAATGATTTATTTATATGCCGATAAAATATTTTATTTCTATGGTAATACTTTTGTTTTGTATAAAATATATTTCTGGTAATAATATATATATATATATTTTTCCTGAATCAAACGCGTTCCTTTTAGAGTAGTTCAACTGATAAATGAGAGGTAATTTTTTCTGAAAAAAAACTATTGCTGGAAAATATAGGTTTTCAGCAACCTTCGAAAATTCAAAATTTTATCCATAGTATTTGGTAATACTTCGCGTTTTTTTTTCCGACAAAAAAGAAAAAAACGAGATATTATGTTGATACCAAAATCCAAATTTACAATGCCTTATTTACCAACTCTCAAAGGTATTGTTGGTGATAGTTTTTCAACGTGATTGACCGTAAAAAATTTATTGACGACGATTAACATTGATAAAAAATTTTGAAATCGTTTTTACAAAGTATTTTTGGTATGGGCGAAAACCTATTAGAATATTTTTACCTTTTCATAGTTTTTTCGAAAATTCCCCGATAAAATTATTGAATTTTTTATATATAAATTTTTCCCATTTGCTCCACGGCATGATTAATTTGTTTCAGGATCAAATAATTTATATTTATTAGTTTTTATGAAGAAAATATACTAAAAAAAAATCAAAATTCAAAATCCTTTTTAATATATATATATATATATATTATATATATATTATATATATTTATATATATATTTTATTCACATACTGTAGGAACAATACGTATATAGATATGTTTGCTTATATATTATATATACATAAACATATATATGTATGTGTGTATGTATGTGTGTCATCTATGTATGCATATTTTGTTATCAAATTAGGCAAAATGCCCATGGAGAGTGTATCGTCAAGTGTTCACGATATTGGAATGCGTTTTTCTCTCAGGTGTAAGTGTACATATGTTTTTTTTTGTGTGAATGACAGTGTATATAGGAACTCATAGGCATATGATTATTTTAATAGGGGTTTAAGACATTTAGATAAAAAATGGACGAGATCTCATCCAAATCTCTCTCAAAGAAGTTTTAATACTCAACTTGTTTAAGTTCTACCCCATTATTGATAATAAAACTATTTAAATATATGTAAGATCTAAAAAAAAAAAAAAAACAAACATCAAAACAATCACGAGTTTTTCTAAACAAAGTAGATTTGATAGAATTATTGAAACCATTTTGAAATACCAGTTTTTATATATATATATATTTAGAACCACCTCTTAATTGCTGTTCCCAGGTCCATATATTATATATAGATATATATATATATATATATATATATATATATACATATATTGTTCGGATGTTTTTTTTGTTGTTTTTTTTTGTCAACCTCATTTATTTAATGCCGACAAAATTTTTTTGCTGGTAATATTTTGTTTTGTCAAAAATCTATTTCTGGTAATAATTTTTTTTCTTCAAGTATGTGTTACTGGATTGGAATTTTTATTCGAATTTTTTCAAACCGTATTATTTTCATTTTTCACTGATTAGACTGTTTTTAAAACATTCCACGTAATAATTTTTTGAGTATTTTTGGATAAAACCTGTTTTACCCTTTCATAGTTAGTTTCGGGTTTAACTATTTTTAGCTGGTACCCTAAAAGTTCTCCACGGGTCAGGGTGGACCTTAACCCGGGAATTGAACTCACTGATCAGAGGCCTTGTTTGAACGGGTCTCTTACGCGGATGTATTTTAACCAGGACGCGGATGTAGTTTATCCACCCTGTGTTTATCGTCATACCTGTATATAGTAATGAGTAAAGTAATCTATATTATATTCATATAGGTATTCAATATTGTATTCAGAAGTATTTTTTATATCATTTTATATGTATATGAGTCGAAAAACAAACAAAAAACCAAACATAGAAATTTAATATATTTTTCAATATGTCGGATCTATATCCATATAGCTTATATATATTATATATAAACATATATACTATGTATATAGTCATCTATGCTTTTGCCAGAGAAAAGCCCAATGATCGTAACAAAGAACTCCCCTCGTAAGTCAAATATGAGCTACCTTATTTTAAAAACATTTGCAATGATAACAGTTCAAAATTGTAGATCTAAAAAAAATAAAAAATGAGTTCCTCACATGTAGAAAAATGGTTGAAACCATTTTTGAAACATTATGGTTTATAGTTTAGAAATTCATAGGACATCATTGACAACGTTTCGGCAGTTGAAAGGCCTTCTTCAGGTGGTTGGAATTTCAGGACTTTATTTTCATCACTGGAGTAGACTGTTCTAACGATGTTTGATGGATAAGTTATGTTTATCTCCTGCTAAGGAGTTCAGGGTTCTTTGGGTCTGTTACTGGATAACCAACGCCTTTTATCCACTGTGCCAAAAGATCTGGGTAAGAGCAAACATAGAAATAAATACAATATGGGAACCAGAAAAGGAGTGCCAGAGAAAAGCAATGAGAGCTAAGACCTGGAAAAAACATGCCTTAATATGAGCACATGTAAAAAATGGTTGCTGAAACATTAGGTTTATAATCCCAGAAGATACCCAGATGTCCTCAAAGGACATCAACATGGATAAATGATGATGATGAGTGATGATGACAACGAAGAAGAAGAAGAATGATAACTAACATCCATCAAACAAAGAAGAAGAAGAAATAAAGGGTTCAGTTCGAAAGGAGAAGAAGAAGCGTACAACAGAAAGAAGAAGAAATATGGCGACAATAGTCCGACTAATGTAAATAATGTTATATATACTTTTAAAATTACGGTTGAGTTACTGAAGCAGACACTGAATAGAAACTACAGGACGAGTTGAAGAATGAAAAAAAGACTAATCATCATTTGCAAAAGAAATGAAGAATAGGACAGATGCAATTTACAAAAGGAAGATAACAATATCAAAAAAGTACAACCATTTATATAGAAGTGTTTCGGAAGGACGGACAGGGCAACATTCAAACGATGATGATACAGGAAAATTGCGTTAGGAAAAAGATGATGAAAGGTTAGGATGTTTTCCAATATGTAGTGAATGATGATGACGAAAATGATGATGGATGAAAATGGAATACCATGGACTAAACATGAAGATGAAAATGGAAGTAAAAAAATAAAAGAAGATGAGCATCAGAAAGAGAGAAGAAGAATAAGAAAAGTAGGGACAGAAGATGAAATGATGATGATGACTGATGAAATGAGCTGGAAGGGTTTAGAAATAATAAAAGAAGAAGAAGAAGAAGAAAGAAGATGATGATGATAGGAAGAAGAAGAAGAAGAAGATGATGATGATGATGATGACAACGAAGAAGAAGAAGAATTAAAAGAAGAAGAAGAAGAGGAGGAGAAGAAGAAGAAGCAGAAGAAGAAGACGATAATGATGATGATGCTGAAGATGAAAATAATGACGATGACGAATAAGTAGTAAAAGAAGAAGAAGGAGACGAGTAGAAGAAAAAGAAGTAGAAGAAGCGGAAGACGACGATGACGATGATGATGGTGATGATGAAGAAGAAAAGTAAAAGATGATGATGATGATGATTATGAAAATGGTGATAATGAAGATGGTGTAAAAGAAGAAGAAGATGAGGACGAGAAGAAGAATAAGAAGTAGCAGAAGATGATGATGATGATGATGATGAAAGAGTAGAAGAAGAAGAAGAAGAAGAAGAAGAAGATGATGATGATGATGATGATGAAGAAGAAGAAGATGATGATGATTATTATGATGATGAAGAAGAAGGCGTAAAAGAAGAAGCTGCTGCTGCAACGGTGATATGCGTTTAGTGTAACGGTAATCGGCGTCAAATGTGAAATCGGCCAGTCTGTTTCGTTCATTTGGGGCTAATGTTCTTTGTGAAAGAAAAAAAAATCCATCTTCCTAGATCAAAGTTTTCAATACAAGGGAAGACAGATCTATATTATCCTAGATGATAGCCAGTTTAGAAGAAAGACAGCTCTGAATTCAAGACCATCCTGATGAGGAATGGTTTCTATTAGATTATCTGGCCACAGAGACAAACATTGTTTATAGGTTTGCAGAATATGTAAGATGCAACAGGATGGGACGAGTGATTGCGACTAAGAAGCTGCACTGACGCCAATAGGAAAGTTGCATCATTTTGTGTACATGTACTTATTAAAGAAAAAAATAGTGTATTTTCTTTTGTAGTTAAATTAAAGTGTCTGGCGTTGACTTTCAAAACAGGCCCGTAAGTTAGACTGGAGCACGTCGCTTTTCGCATCTTTACCTACTCGATAGTCGGCATTGTGCCAAATAGAGATAGACATAGTAAATAAAGAAGAACCATTGTCGTTGTGTAATTGTTTCGAATAATGGTCACGACGACCATTTTCCTCGTATTAATGACTGTCTCACACTTGTTGCATTCTGTCAAACCTAGTAGTGAGGGAAATAACAAATTAGTTTATCTTCTTTAACGCAATTGTTTTTGCAGCTTTCTTTCTTTTTCTTCCTTTACCTATTCTATCGACTTTCTCTTCTCTTAAATATTAGGTTTGAATTCTTTCTTTCTCTCTTGTATCGCTTTCTTTCAAGGATAAACGCCTTTTTTTCTTTTTTCTTTCTTTCATTCTTTCTTTCTTTCATTTTTATTTCTTTCATACTTTTTTTTCCTATTTTTTCTTACTTTAACAATTCTATCTTCTCTTAAAAATTATGTTTCTTTATTTTTATTCTTTCTTTTCTCTTCAGTAATAAGTTTAAATTTTTCTTTCTTTCTTTCTTTGGCTTCTGTAACTTCTTTAAATTCAATCTTTTATTTCGCTATTCTGTCTCCATTTTTCTCTTAAATATCATATTTAAATCATTTCCTTCTTTTTTGTTTTTCCTTTCTTTCTTACTTTCTTTTTTCTTTTATTAGTTTTTTGATGTTCTTCCTTTTCTCGTAAGTAACGCGTTGAAATGCTTTCTTTCTTTTTTCTTTCTTTCTTTTTTCTTTCTTTCTTTCTTTTGCCACTCTAATTTCTTTCCTTGCTCTAGAATTTTATTTTAAAATTCTTTCTTTCTTTCTTTTATCTATGTTAACTTTTTCTTTTTAGATTCATTTCAAGTTCTTTCTTTCTTTCTTCAATGCCTTTTTTCTTCACTTCAGCCAATCTCGTAACCAATGAAATGCTTTGGTTCAATGCTTTTAAATATTTCGCATCCGCTATAAAGAGCTTTACACTCTTCAACTGCAAACACCATAAATCTTTTGAAATGGCCCAATTAAAAGAGAACTCGAAAACACAAATTATGAATTATAATTAAACGCCTTGAATTTATGTCCGTATTTCAATAGCAAATAAAAAGTTCAGCTCTCATAAAAGTAAAGCTATTACTTTTTCTCTATAAATTTCCGGAAATCTTCACAGCGGAAAGGAAAGGGAATCAAAGACAACTATCCAAATATCAGATAGGGTCAGAGTTAAGGAGGGGGGGAATAGAAAAGGTCAGATGCAATCAGTGTGAACCGTGATGTGGATAGGGCAGTCAAATTTGCATCCTCATGTTTTCTATGTATCTCTCTCTATACACACACACACACACACACACACACACACACACACACACACACACACATATATATATATATATATATATATATATATATATATATTTCTTCAATTAAACTCTCTTTCTCTGATCATATCTATCTATATCTCACTGCCCTCCCTCGATAATAATAGAATAGTATAGGAAGGTCAGACACAATCAGTGCGGACCCGGAAGTGGATAGGACAGTGAATTGTGTATGTTTTATATCTATCTATTTATTACCCCTCTCTCTCTCTCTCTCTCACTCTCTATATATATATATATATATATATATATATATATATATATACACACACACATATATATATATATATATATGTTCAAATAGACTATTTGTTTCAGACTGATCTTATCTATGTCAAATCTCAGTGCTCTCTCACTCTCTCTCTCTCCCTATGTATATACATATATATATATATATATATATATATATATATATATAGAGAGAGAGAGAGAGAGAAAGAGAAAGAGAGCGTGAGAGAGAGATAGGGATAGAGACAGACATAGAGACAGACAGACAGTGAATATTGAAATATATCAGAACAGATCGAAATACATTATCTATCTATCTATCTATCTATCTATCTATCTATCTATCTATCTATTTATCTATCTATCTATCTATCTATCACACTATATTATCTATAAAACTAAAATAATAAGCCACCTACTCCAAACCAAAACATACAGCTATGATGACGGTTAACGATAACCGAAATCGTTAGGCTAAACAGCATGGACTAGGGTCTAATGTCAAAAACTTAAACCCAAATATAAAAAAATAACTTGCGACAAAGCAAGAAAAACAAACAATAAATAAAACACCCCCTCTCTCTCTCTCTCTCTCTCTGTATCTCCAGTATGTCTCTCTCTATCTGTATATCCATTATCGATCTCTCTCTATCTGTATATCTATTTATCGATCTCAATTTCAATGTCCTAATGTTTTTACGTTTTTTCATATATATATTTCAATGTATAATACGTTTCATATATATTCTAACAATGTCATTTTTTATGATAGATAGATAAATAGATAGATTTTATTTGCATGAGATGGTAATGAAAAGGTCTTGGCAAAATAAACTTTTCAAAATCTTAAGTGATTTTGCAGAAGGGCTTCTTCATCATGACAAAACCTTTTCAGTACGGACTACCAAAAATCAATGATACATACATGTCGTAAGAGTGAGTGGAAAAGACCCTACGTAATTTGTAGAAGAAAGCTTTTTTTTAACTAAATGTTGCGTTCAAAATTAGAGAATATTATTGTCAGTTAGATTCATAAAAAAAAGACAAAAAATGATAAAGAAACATATTAGGATTCTCTGGAAAATATGGCATCTTTGCAATGTAAAAGTATGTATTCGACTGCGACACTCTTTTGTAAGTTACCGTGTATATAAGTTGTTTTAAAGTTGAACTATTTAGAATCTGGCCTGTTAAAGGAGTACTTCTGCTATTGCATGTGAAGTAAATACATATTTGAGCGCAATTTCTATCAAGTAAAGTTTTATGATGATTCGCTTCACGTAATATCAACTAAAATACATGGGCCGCCATATAAAATGACTACGCGGCAGAAGTCTGTTTGGCCTTTTTCATTGAGAAGTGGACTGGACAAGTCAGGCAACAGTAGAATTTTTCTTGAAGGTGTATTGTCTGGATTTATCGCATCGTTTATGAGAAACCCTCAAAAACAGAGAAAATGTAAGCTAGCATTTACCTGCGTGTATATATTCTTGACAATTAAGAGTTGTTCTAGGGTATTCATCAGTAAGGATAGTATATTTAATATCATTGCGAGGACCGTATGATTCGACGGAAAGGCGAGGGCTTCCTAAATGTGGGACAAAATAAGTTTCAATTCAGAAATAGTGGACATGGTATTGGTATTGGGAACGTTCCCTATCTCTGGTGTTGACCCATTTGTTCGCTTGCAAGAAGCAGTAAATGCTATTTTCGTATAAGAATATTATCGAAGATCCTGCATTCTGTGAGAGAAACCTCTTTTCTGGACAAGGGAAATTAAAGACTTTTGCTATACTGCAGAAACGGTAAAACATATCTTTGAATTTGAAAACATTTGGATTATGACTCGCTCAAAATTCCAAAGATCACATTACATTTCATGTAATGAGATATTAGGGCAAAATAAACCGGCCACACTGATTGATTTATAGTAGAAAAAACAGAGAGTTGTGATACATAATCATGCCTGCGGGATTTTAAAAGTTAGGGAGAATATGCAGTCATGGTATTTAAAAGCTAGGTTCTGTTCACATCTAATAATGTGCATCATTACTATTTGGGATGTTCCTGTATAGTAACGGTAATTGTTACAACTGGAACTGCACTAATAGCCTTGGAAAAAGCATGAATCAATCTACCACCCCATGTGGGTTAAATAACAGAAAAGACCACGATTTCATGTTTTTGTCAGCGTCTAGGCTTGAAGAAGGAATCTCTGAATTTAAAGTGATGGGTCCAGTCTGTTTGTGTTATACTAGGCATTAACACGGCTGCATTATGTGTAAGTTTCCTTACGCTATGGAATTGCGTGATTGTATGATCAATATTACGCCAATAATGATCATTTTATTTATATATATATATATTAAATTTTGTTTTCTAATTTGGGACGTTAAACTATATTTAATAGTTAAACGATAGTCTATAATGGTAATTTTTTTTATATATGTACTTTGAATTTTGCTTTCTAATTTGAGACGTTAAGAATGTTAAGTCAGTAATGATAATATTCAATTTTGTTTTCTAATTTAGGACGTTAAACAATATTCAGTATTAAATCAATAATAATAACTTTATTTATACATGTATTTTCAATTTTGTTTTCCGATTTGGGACGTTAAAATATATTCAGCATTAAATCAATAATGATATGTTATACATGTATTTTCAATTTTGTTTTCTTAGTTTTAATACTAAACTATGTTTTTGTTATATGCAGCTTTTCTTCCCTAATTTCCCAAACCCTTGCTTATTGTTATACAAAGGTACCTTTTTTTTGAAAATTCAAAAAAAAATATATTTCCTTCAATTTTTAACGTGATTACATCTGTACAATTTGGATTTCAATTTTTTTCTTTAATATTAGTTACGACTGCAGTGCCATGAGAATTTTATAACTAACAGTCTATTAAAGCATAGCCAAAGAGGATGGGTATTTTTCATTTTGTCGATAAATTGTTTTTGTTTTTTTTTACAGATTCTTCAAACTTTTTCAGTTTATCTAAGTCCAGAAAATATTTTCATATTGTAAGAAATTTTCGTGATATTACTGATTTACTGATACAAATCCACGAATTATATATACCTATATTTGGGAGAAGAAGAGTAAGAAAAAAAGTAAGTAAAAAGTAAGAGTAATAACAAAGAAATTAGAACCCGGCTCTCTGATTACAAATTTCGAATAGTTATCCATCCAATAACCGTATAACCAAGTTTATACCACCTGGTAATCCCAAGCGGTCAACCATCTAGATACTGGCTAGGGCTCGACGTTGCTAAATGTCGGTGATCTTGTGAGAGCCGGCATTTCAACGTGATATGCTTCAATGTGATAGAGCCTAGTAACAAGACGTGGGTAAGCAATGGCATTTATGTCTAAGTCGTGTCTATGACTACAAGATTTTCCGGAGTGATGTTAACCTCTTCCTCGCTAAGTTTCCACGAAAGATCAGTCACAGTTACTTTGCATTAATATTATCACTGATATTCTTCCAAATATTTCTCAATTGGTATGAGATCTGGACGTTTGGTGGTCCATAAAGTAACTTTGATGTTTTGCCCTTCGAAGAATTATTTTACTATTTTGATAATGCATAAAGAAGGAATCCTGAAGAGAAAATACTCTCAGAGGATTGACAGCAGACTGGCTGGCGATATACTTATATAATGCATAATTTACTTTGCTATGTTTCCAAATGATTGTGTGATCACTAGCGCCAAAGACCTTCCACGCATGCATACGAAGGACTTGCGGCAACTTTACGTTGGAACACCGGTTCCAGCACGATCATCGAAATTAAAGCAACGTCAAACATGGTCAGAAACTAGACGGGTGTCTGCTCGGGAATACCAGGTGATATAAGCTTGAATGTGCGGATGGTGTAACAGATAATGACCTTGTAAAATCGGAAAGATAAGTTCCAATTTCAGTTGAAATTCAACACCCGACCAAAAATATTCTTACAATCTAAAAACATTTCCTGGATTTAAATAACATGCAAACAGTTGATTAGCCGTAGAAAAAAAAATTAATCAATCTTTGATAACTGGACTTCAAGCGCAATACTATATTGGCAATTAGTTCTCATCCTTTTACAATTCAAATGGTTCGATCTTCTCCTCCATTTCTCGCTTGTAAAAATGTTTTTGCCTTCATGCTTTCTAATCAAATTTGATCTTCAAAAATTTAAATACAATATCAATCGTCTTCTGTCTTTTTAATTCCTGTACTTTTATTGACTTCTCTTCTTAATAGTGTTTTTTCTCTTATTTCCTAACACTTAGTAACCCCTTATGTTGTAGGGGCTTTATTGCCTTGTTTGGGGGTGTAATGATGAAGAAACTTAAGATTCCTCATTATGTTTGACTGAGCAACGGTGGTCAATACCTAGACGGGTGCTCGCTTGGGAATACCAGGTGATGTAAGCTTGGATTTGTGCGTGGTGTAATGGGTAATAGCTCAGAATTTTTAATCAAAGAGTTGAGTTCGAATTCCTGTTGGGTTCGTTATATTCACTTACGAAAAAATAACTTTGAGAGAGGTATGAATCCACGTCTTCTCTTTATGGAGTCATTATTAAGACTTGTATCCCTAAACAATTATTATCTCAAAAAAATCTTAAAATCTAATATTTATTCTGGTATTAAATGACCTGAAAAGGGTTGATTAGCTGCAGAATATGAATTAATTCATATCATCATAATTTTATAAATATCTTTTTTATTTATTTAATTTCCTCATTTATGAATGTTTGCTTTTTTCTTCTTTTCGATATTCCTTCAAATTCTCACAATCCTTCTTGCTTTATTCTTTTGTTTTTCCTCTTTTTCTTCAATTCCGTTTTTATTTTCATTCTTATCTTATAATATTTTTCTTCATCATTTAATCTTCCTTTCCTTTTATTTTTCTTTCTTCTCGATATCCCTTTTAATTAACATAGCCTTTCTTCCTTGCTTGACATTTTGTCTTTATTTTTCTGCATTTTGATATTTCTTCTAATTGCCATGTTACTTTTTCGTCCCCTTTCTCATATATATCTGATTCTATAATTTTTCTTCTTTTCGACGTTGAATCTTAATCTTATGTTTCTTTTTCTTCTCTTCCTTGTATATACAAGGCGCGAAAGAAAATCTCTCCCATATAATGGTAAGACATTGGCAATTATGGCTTCATCTAGCTAATGCCTCGTCATTATGTCGAATGTATTTCTTGGGAGGTACATATGGAAATATTGAAAAGAAGGGAAATCATTATAGATATATATATATATATAGTTGTATATTTAGGCAGTACTCGTTCCTTTATGCATGTTTCATTAAAAACGACAGACAAGGTACTACGGTTAAGCTTTTTATTTAATTTTTCTTGTGTTCGAACAAGAGCTTCTTTTCTGGACAAAGAGTGTGTAAGAACTATCCAAATGTTTTATATTTCCGAGCGCTTTCGGCTATACCTTTAGCCATTATCAAGGATGATTCGATTTTTCAGTTTAATTGAGTGTGTGCGTTCTGTGTATGTCTTAGTGTGTGGTAGGGATCTTTTTAATTAACGAATACGTTTAGCACATTGTGGCTTTGTTCGTAGTTAATATTGTTAAGATTTGTCTTTTTCTTTTTTATTATTAAAGCTTCCATTATATATTATATATATATATATATATATATATATATGAATATTTCTTTTTTATCACGTTACTTTTATGTTAGTAGTTCAATTTAAATTTTGGATTCAATTCTTATTTCCTTCATTAAATGATCTTTTTATTTTCATGTATATTTGATAAATGTATTTATATTTTACTTAATTTTTATTTCTTTTTTATTTATTATTATTAGCGTACAAATTTTACTCATCAATTTATATTTTATATTAATATTACTTTTTAAATTTAGTTTTTATTTGCCCTTTTTATTTCTTTTTTTTAATTTTCTTATTATATAATATTTTTTTCTTTTATTTTAGATGTCGAATTTGTTTACTCGTCTTTCAAATTTGAAAAAAAAATAATCGTAAAACCTGTCTCTAAGTTTTAAAGATTAAATTTCCTTAGGTAATTTTTCCTTATTGGAACAAGATATTATTTTTTAGAATATAGGTCAAGGTCATTTAAACTGGGCTCCGTCTAGACGAGTTCCTTTCTCTCTGATTTGTTTTCTATCTTTTTACTCTTTTTCTTTCTCTTTCCTCCATTTTAATATTTTCTCCTCTTACGTTGTCGTCTTACCTTTCCTCTTCCTTCCTTCCTGTTTCTTTTAAAAATGTCAATCTTCCTTTTCATTTTATCTTCAAACCCTTTGGTGTTGATAAACCTCGGAAGATTAATCTCTTTCTTTCTTTTCAATATACTTTCTCGTATGTTTCCTTTTTCTTCCACACAACGTTTTTATTTTTCTTTCTTTTCAATAGAGTCTCTACTTCGCGTCTTTTTAATTTGCCTTCTGTTGTAGAGTAGTTTTCACAGTGGAGGCTTGTATTTCAATAAGTCGTCCTAAATTAGGTTCGACGTACAAAACGTTAGGAACTTGAAATAAGAGTTGATGTCGCAGCAATCTAGTTGTGATGGTTGGTACTTCAATGTCCGATATCGACTGACTCGCTCAACACCACTGAGCCCCAGCTGGCGACCGCTACTACTACTACTACTTATTATGTGTGGGAGAGTCTATTAATAATAGAATAGGTACGTCACCTTCCACATATAAGTTTTCATTTTTGCTTCTTTGTAATATACATTATAATTATTGTGCTTTCCTTTTTCTTCTTTATCTACTTCTTTATTTTGCTTTCTTTTCAGTATCTTTTCTAAATGTTATATCATTTTCTCTTTCTTCCTCATACATAGCTGCTGATTTCTTTTTCCTTTTTATCGATGTTTATTCTAATGCACAATTCGTAATTGAAGAGCAATGCATTAATAGCAGCAGCAGCCACTATTTTTATTTTTTAAATATATCTTTAAGCATTTCATTTAAATTTCTGAATATAATTATTAGAAGCTAGTAAGGGGAAGGGAGTTCTAATGTCAGGAAGCGTGAGAAAAGAAGCTGCTGGAGTAGACGGGAAGATTGTATTTACCTATTCAACAGTAAAAGGGTGGGACCTAGATGCCAATCTAGTAGGACGCTTAAATTCATGTAGTCCGGGCATCAGGAAAGATCGTTCAACAGAACAGTTGCCATGAAAATATTTGTAGAAAAGAGAGAGGGAAGCCACATCACGTCTATAAGAGAATGAAGTCGAGATGTCAGGTCAGGACTGATTAAATGGCAGGTCCTTCGTTTGTCGAGAATCTTGAAATGAACAGCAGGGGCACCAGCCCAGATATAGCAACAATATTCAATACATGGACGAATGGTAGATTTTTAGATATGTAAGATGCACTCTGACGAGAAAAAAACCTACTGGCACGACATTGAACCGACTTGCAGTAGAGGCAGCTGTTGATTCAATGTAGTTGTTCCATCTCAAGTCATTGGAAAACATGAAGCCAAGAAGACACCGTGAGACACTTTCAAAGATTCGAACAACAACCATGCTAAGTGGGGTAAGGGTGTTTCTCTGTGGCGGTTAAATGAAAGTCATTCAGTTATACTCATTCCTTTTTGCTTCTTTCCGACATATTTTGAAATTCTCATTGAAATTTCATTTTCTTTTTCTTCATATTTATCGATTTTTTTTCCTTCTGTTAGATATTCTTTCGAATTCTCGTATTTAATTTTCTTTTTCCTTTCTTCATATACACCTTCCTTTTTTTTCCCTATTCTTATTTTCTAGCACGTCACACATCCTTCTATCCTATTAAGCCATTTCATTTACAGATTACACGTTCAGTTCTCACAACACACCGGTAAACTTTACACTGAATCTATATTACATTATCACATCGTAATAAAATCTCGTTTGATTAAACTTTTGATGCCTTTCTTGGCTATCATTATCCTGTTATCGTTATATTTCGCTTTCATTTTCAACCGACTTTCATATTCCGCCCCCCCCCGTTTGCAGCAAAAACGTGAACGTTTCGAACGCTTTTTCTATTCGATGTGAAGGAATTCATTAACTCTTTCTCGGCGTGTGCTTTTATAATTGAAATTTAATATAATTTAGCTAAGGTAGTTCTTCCATAAATTTACATCAGGTTATGGGGTCGGTAAATATATGTCTCCGTTGGAAGTGCGGCTCGCGTAAAGGATAATTGCAATCCGAGTTCAACTTCCGGCTTAGTCTGTTGCGCCAATTTATGCCCAAGTGAAAGTTATGAGGTAAGTAGCAAAGATAACTGAGTTGTTAACCAGACTTGTAGAAGAACTACTCTACAATTTAAAACTGTGGCGTAGTCAGAGGAAAAAAGCCGCAATATATTTTCACAAAATGTTATATTAATTCACACATATTTTAAAAAAAACTGTGTAGAAGTTCCGCCCTGAAGATGTACAACTGTTATTTATTATCTTTAACTAATGCTAACTCTATACAAACCTAAGAGCCACTCGAGTGTATGTGTAAACAGTAAGAGCAATTTTTGAGGATATATGGGATTGATAACGTTTAACCCTAGACTTGAACAAGTTAAGATTTTCGTGGTCAGGAAAGAAGCTTTTTGTGAGTCGATTCCACAAAATGCTCTTTGAGTGGACTCGCTAACGGAATATAAATAGAGTCGATGGTTGTTCGCTACAGTGTATATAGTAAGGCGAAGCCTAGCTGTGAAGGTTAATACTGGTGGAACTATAACAAGCTTATCTTTTATATAATATTCTCCACACAATACAAGGCCCAAGAACCACTCAAGCTAGAGTTTTACTAAATTATGTTTTTTTTTATAAGAGTATAAAGAGAGCGAGCAAGAGGTGCATATGAGAATATGTTGGATAGATAGCGGTTGACCCGAGTTGAAGAATTTTGGATTGCAGCGATTATAGAAGCGTCCTCTCGGGAGTTATTTCCACAACGTTTAGAGAAAGAAGCTGTCTGAGTAGAACATCCTCTTCACAAATGGAATATGGAGTGAATTAGGCTGAGTTAAGACAGTGTAAGTGGTTTGCCATATCCTTTGAACAGGTGGAATGGGGGAAAGTAGATCAAGTGAAAATTTACCATGAAAATACCGGGAGGGGAGCAACGTTTTAAAATTGGGTTGAAAGGTGGGAAACAATTCATCAGCGATTTGGAGGAAGAAGCTGTCTGAGTAGAATATGGTGTGGATTAGGATGTGTTGTCGCAATGTACGTGGCTTGGCGTATCCTATCTGAAGTGTTCTTAACTGGTGGAACTAAGGAATGCGGCTCGTCTGAACATTTTCCATGAAAAGAGAACAGAATAATGAGGATCTTTCAATGCTTCACGTTTCATTAAATAATATAGACAAGTGTTGTCTATTTATTTTATGTAAAATCTTCTCCCCCGGTTCGCGATTTGCAAAAAACCAACATAGTTTATAAATTCAAGTGCCCTTTGGGAGAGTGTATCTCCAACGAATTAAATAATATTTATGTTGGTCACACCACAAACTCGCTTTCACGACGCTTGACACTACATTTTAATGAAAACTCTAACATTTTTAGGCATTTAAAACAACATGCCTGCCCGCACACACAATTCCGTAAAATACTTGTCGAAAACACAACTATACTTCGACATGAAAACAATAGACAAAAACTAAAAATACTTGAAGCATTATACATCAAACAGTTAAAACCCAACCTAAACAAAATCAATTATGGCATCTCTACAAATATTCTTAAATGTCTATAATTGGTAACAGAAGCCATTGGTTTATACCAACGGCTTGTGCCACAATTTTGTATTTTTACAAAATAAATCCCGGTTTATACCAACGGCATTCCGTACTTCATTCTACAATTCACTCTCGTGTAGTCATGTGTGACTTCATGAGATGCTGTGCGATTTTCGCTTCTAGCGTCTTATATGCGCGTGTTTATCGTTGCTTAGTGATCAACTATGTAAACAATGACAGACTATCATCACTGTCGTGTCCGTATATTGTTTAATATGTTTGTGATTTACATCTTTGATAATGGCTTAAGTAAGCCGAAAGCTTAGATTATATTAAAAAAATATGGATCAATATTGTGAATTTCTTTCTTCGTTTAATGATAATGTTATCAAACTTATCAGATGTTACGAACAAATTTTACATAAAATAAATAGACAACACTTGTCTATATTATTTAATGAAACGTGTATAAATGAAAATATGCTGCCTAAATACACACAATATATATATATATATATATATATATATATATATATATATATATACAGTAGGGTCCAAAACTAAGGGACAAAATTTGGAACGTCCAAAAGTAAATTTGGAACGTCCAAAAGTAAGGGACAAAATTGATAAAAACAATGTAAACGGCAATTTTCTCAATTTTGTCCCTTACTTTTGGACGATCCTATTTTGAAAATAAATAAATAATTGTTATAATTCTTTTTCTATCCATTGCAAATGATTCAAATTTTAGTATGTTATTATGGATGATAACGACTACGAGTTGTCAAAATTTCAGCTTTTCACAGTTGTTATTTCTAACAAATATTAGGTTTTAAAATTTTGTCCCTTAGTTTTGGACGCTTTGTATATATATATATATATATATATATATATATATATATATATATATATATATATTCAAGGAAAAGATATTTGTGTAGATCCTCCGTCCTGAAAATGTTCCTCCTTTATTTTTTTTGCTAATTTTAACTCTATACAAAGCCTAAGAGCCACTCAAGGCAGAGGGTTACTGAATGTGTTTTTTGTGTGAGCGGTAAGATAAATTTTTGAGGATATGTGGGATTGATAACGTTTAACCCTAGATTTGAACATGTTAAGTCTCTAGTGGTCAGGAAAGTACCTTATTGGTAGTCGATTCCATAAGATGCGGTTCGTACTTATTTCTCGCTAACGGAACACGAATAGAAATGAAAATTGGTCGCTACAATGTACGTCGTACGGTGGGGCTTAGCTTTGAAGATTAATAATGGTGGAACTACAACAAGTCTATTTTTTGTGCTATTTTTCACTCACTACAAGACCCAAGAGCCAATCAATATAGAGCTTTACTAGAGTATGTTCTTGTAAGGTGTAGACAGATAGAGATAGATTGAGGGGGAGGGAGAGAGAAAGGAAGATCAAAATGTGCATATGAAAACATGTTGGATACATGACGGTTGGCTATCGATTTGAAGAAGTTCGGATCGTAGTCATCATAGAGACCTTCCCACAATGTTTGGCGAAAGAAGCTGTCTGGGTAGAATATGGAATTAATTATTGTTGCGAACAAGTAAATGGTTAAGTAATAAAAAAAAAACAGGTTTGCAGATATATCGTATATTAAAAAGTAAGTACACCAGAAGAGTATGACACGACGAGTGAGTGTGTATCGTATGAACCAGGGCTCAATCTATTCACTGTTCATAATTCCTACTCTCTTACTAAGCTTATAGTAGGCGGAAGAGTCTAACATAGACTCTTAGAGTGAGGACAGCACAACAATTATAATGAGTTGACGCAATGTACGTGGTTTGTCATGTCATAGTTTGCGAGTTATGAACTGGTGGAACTAAGGAATGTAGTTTGTTTGAATATTTTCCATGAAAAGAACGCTTGTCGAGTGGGAAATAATTCATCATCCACAAGGCTGCGTAGACGATTTGGGAAATGTATGAATCCCCTTCTCATCCCAGCTATGGATAAATAGCAGGACAGACTGGGTTCTATAGCCTTTGGTGGCAACCGGTCTAGGAAAAAGTAACTCTGAATTCAAAACTGTATCTAGCCCTGCCTAGTTTATACTATAAGAGCTAAAGAAATGATCGTTCACATTGGGTCAATGATCTCGACTACGGTCGAATGGTGGTGGTGATGATGATGATGATGATGATGATGATGATGATGATGATGAACTACAGTTTAAGAAGATATGTAAGAAACACTAATTATAAGCGAGTTGAGATTGTCATGATTGGAGAAGCGTCAATCTGTTGCTCCGAGTAGCCGTTCTTCGAAAGAAACTGTCCGTCTATGTTTCTGAGATGAGGCATTATGTGCACTAATTACATTATTCGGACTATTGTCCTCATCTCTGTCGCCATATTTATTACAACGTTTCGGCCGTTGTACGCCCCGGCTTTCTTCGGGTGGTTGGAATGTCGAACTGAACTCCTTATGTCGCTCACTGGGGTAGACTGTTCTAGTTTCACCTGTCATGTTTCATGGATGTCACTTGTCAGTTTTCTCCTGTTAATTCCACTCTCCACTCTGCCATGTGTCCTCAAGGACACATTGCTCAGTGGATAAAGGTGTTAGTAAGATCCAGTGACAGGACCCAAAGAGTGTGAGTTCAATACCCGGTTAAGGCAGTGGAGAATTTGGAGAGGGGAATTAACAGGAGAAAACTGACAACTGATATCCATTAAACATGGCACATGGAACTAGAACAGTCTACCCCAGTGAGCGAAATAAAGGGTTCAGTTCGACATTCCAACCACATGAAGAAGGCCGGAGCGTACAACGGCTGAAACCTTGTAATAAATATGGCGATAAACATGAGGACAATAGTCCGAATAATGCAAATAAAAACTGTTCGATTAGAAAATACATCTTACTAATGAGAAGCAAAAGGGAATTCGGATGATTCATCCCGGTATACGATTGCGGGTTTTAGATGTGAATGTCTGAAATGGTGGAACTAAGCTATGTAAGTCGTCTGAACATTTTCTATGGAAAAGGCTGTGGGAAAGGGGTTGCCAGTTGGAAATTAAATCATCATCTACAAGGCCGCGGAGATGATTCTGGACTCTATCAAGACTGGGTAGGTCCAGCACAGATATGGCATCAGTGCTTCATTTTAGACTTGATCTGGTTCAAGCTGGAGAAATCGAACGTTCAAAGAAAGATCCGAAACCATATACCATTGATTCAACCAACATTAATTAGACGGTTTCCTAAAGTGAATAATGAAGATTATTTCGTATGAAACATTTGGTCACATGTCTCTATTAATTATTATTATCGTATACAGAAATCGACTTTTAAAAGTGGGTTTTGGCTTCTTCATATCTCATTGGTTGGGTGGAAAATCCGATTCCTTTCACCCCATCGTACTTTGCCCTTCTAAAGTAATGTGCGTATTACTTTTTGACGATATTTAACATTATCAAGACAGAAATATAAAAAACTGGAAAACTCCAGCCCATATATAGCAACAGTGCTGTATTTGGAGTCTGGTAAACATGATAACTACATCTCTCCTTCTGTAGGATGATATGCTCCCGAAATTGGGTTCTTCTATCTCTCTCTTATCAGTCTTAATAAAGCCTCACATTTTTGAGTAACCTTGCCATAAAGGCGATCTCCGGCGTTGTCTCGAATCATAGCAAGACACACTTTATTTGGTAGCATAAGTATTCTTTGGAGAGCCTAAATTAGAGGACACAGCTGTGTTTTCCTTTCTCCTAATTTGTACTAAGAGGTATACTGGACTTAATTATGATCGCAACGCAAACGAGAAAAAAAGAATGATCTATCAAATATCTTGACAGTTTAACAGCGCGATACTTGAAATCCCAAAACCAAAAGAAATCAATGAAGTCACTCGAAATTCCAATTTTGTTCTTAAGAACTAATTTGTAACAAGTGAACCAAACTCCAATCTTTTAAAGAAGACAAACAAGTCTTCATTTTACAAGTCTTAACTTAGAGGAAGTTGAAGTTGTAACGAGAGGCAAATTTATAATGTTTATGTTAACGATGGACGAACGGTTACATTTAAAATCAATATTTGTTTCCTTTAGATTTTTTTTTAAGTACGTATGAGGCTTATCTAATGTTATCCGAATACTTCACAATTTAGTTATTTGTCTGGAAGGAAATTCTGGCAGTTTCTATAATACTAATCAAACAAATTAAGCTTTCTAGAAAATGCAAAATATATTCAGTCAACGATATAATCACGATCTGACTCAAAGACCTTGTACCATTTAGCAGGTAGAAAATGAATCGTTTCTCTCTACAACTTGATGAGCATTGAGGCCACGAATTCTGTCAACAACAGTTCCAGTACGTTGTCGAAAGATTTTTCTCAAATGTGTGTTAGTCTTGGAGGTGAATAGATGATAGTCGGACGGACTATACGATAGGTTTACAAAGATCTAATTGATGTTCTTGGCAAGTGGAGGCGATTGAGAAACTGTAGAAGATTGGCTGCTGAAATCTCATTTGATCTAGATCTGACATCTCAGTGGAGGAGGGAAAATGGCTGAATACATTCAATGCTTCAAAAAAGCAAACTAGTTATATTCCATCACCGGCGAACGGACCCTGAACTAACACTAGTCATGATGGAACTCGTAAATACGATCAATCGCTAAAGATGGGGGAATATAATTGCTTATCTGTACCACACCAGTTAGTACCTTATTCCTTCTGCTATCTTCTACTTTCACAAGAATAATATCAGGCCTAAAATATAGTACTGTTGTCATATTTGGTCAGGAGCTGTCCAGTTCTAACTTCCCAGTCTTGATAGAGAACAAAAGTGTCTCGGAGTCTTTGTGGGTGACAAATTATTTTCCACCCTCCAAACTCTCTCTCACAGGCGGGATGTGGCAAGCTTTTCACTGCTCTATTGCTATTTTTACATAAAACGGATGAACCATATTCTTTGGTTCTACCATTTCTGACCTTCATGGCTAGGAACAGAAATGAACCTCTGTAACAAACCACCCCGCCACTCTCTTCGTATTCCATCGGTGAGAAGTAAGTTCCACTCGAAAAGTTTCCTCCTGCGAATTACAGCTTTGGGGAACTGACTCCCAAGATGATTCTACCCCGATCATTACAGACTTAACTTGTTCATAACTAGGGTTAAAACTTATCTTCCACTCCTATCCGTATAAACTGTCTCTTACTTTGTAACCCTCTATCTTGAGTGCCCCCCTGCGTCATGTGCAGGGTGGACCTCACTATATAAAAATGTCCTTGATAAGCGCAACATTAGTAAATGCGCGTGCACTCCGTTTATACCGATGCAGACACAACGTCTAGAACATTCGAGAAAACAGCCAATTTAATGCATTTAGATAACACGAACACTTTACGTCCAACTAAATTAAACTCTCTTGACTCTCTCTTCATAATCGTTAACTCGGCAAACTTGTTGTTTCTTTACTGCACTCGATTTAGTTACACCGTGGATGAAATAATATGCAGGTGGTGTAATCAATAACGATTCGAAATGAATAATCGGAGAGCCGAGTTCGAATTCTTGTACAGTTCGTGACATTCACTTACGTGTAAATACCTTTGAGAAAGGTATGAAGCTATCTCTTCTCCCCTTTACTATGGGTTAAATAGTAGAATTTATATCCGGAAAAATTATTGTTATCTGTAATTTTTAATGCGAATTTTCAGTAGTGAAAAAAAAATATTATTACAGTGTAAAATTTTTTGGGCTTTAAGTAACACGAAAAGGGTTGATAAAAAGAGTCGTAAAAAACAAATCCACAAATCAATCTGTATATGAATAACATTGTTTTATACTAGGATTTCTACGCTCCCCAGTTTTTACACATAGAGAGGAAGCTGCTGTTTTATACAAACCACTTTGATTTATAAAGCTTCACTGTATTATTTATCCATTGACAATTGAACTTTCACCTTCTTCGAGAAATAGCGTGTCGGTTACCAATGCTCTGTGCTTTATTGATTATATGGTCACTTACTCTTTCCATAATTTTTGTACTTCACTGTTAAAGTTTTCAAAGGTACACACTCTTCTTTATTAGGTTCTATGGCGTATTACTCTCATATCTGAGTTGGATCTACCCACACTTTACTTTCCAGGCTTGAAAGAATTAAAAACCGCTTATGCGACCTTATGAACGTTGAAATATCTTTAACCTTATGGCTCCTTTAGTTAAATGCCTATCGCTATTTCCACGGCAAATGTTCAGAGGAATACCTCAGTCCTACGAGTTAATTCATTTACAGCTAGGACACATCATGCTACATACTCTGAGCATTGAAAAGTCATTTTTTTTTCCCCGAGAAGGACTACATTTTGGAATGAAGTCCCTAGAGGATGCTTCTCGATTACTTCAATATAAACCCATTCAAATCCAGTGTCAATCTCCACTTCCTTCTTATACGTTCATAAAGAAAACACATTCAGAAGCTACTACTTGACTGTCCATTGGGCGTTGTATTGGGTGAATATTTAGCAAAGAAAATTGTTTAGAAATAATATTAGTATTTTAATTGCTGTTAAGTGTAAATACTTAAAACTTAATTAAAAATATAAGCACCAATCGGGGATGAAGAATCAACTCAGTTCGTCGGTCGATTTTGTTTAAGAGCTATCAACACCTCTGGGGTTTATTTAATGCCGAAAAGTAAATATTTTTCAAAATATTTACTTTTCGGCATTGAATAACATTTTTATGACTACAGAAAAAACGTATTGTTGCTCAATTTTATGACTACAGATAATATATATTGTTGGTCATTTTACTATAAATATATATTGTTGGTCATTTTTATATAAAAATGTATTGCTGGTATTTTTGATATAAAAATGTATTTTTATCCTGTGATAGTGTTTTCTTTCTAGGTTTAATATTTGCCCATAGTTGGGTCCCTAAAAGGTGCTACCACCCCGTGTCAGACTAAACAACTCCTTATGGCTCATTTAATGCTGAAATTTAGGTTTTGGGGGAGATTTGAAGTAATAAAAATATATTATTCTACTTTCACAATTGAATACATGGCAGATGATACTCAACTATTTGTGCAATAATATGTTTGTGGGGACATGGTTACTAGTGGGGCGAGGGGTGTTTTATATTGTAGTTTTGTTGTATTTGTAATTCTAAGTACAGTTGGATTTCTTTATAAAATGTCGGTTATTATATGGATTAGAGACATGAAAGAATTCTTTCGTGTTGATTGGTTGCTTTCGTTTAGCGGCATATCAACACCTCTATGGGCTATTTAATGCCGAAATGTATATATTTTGAACACAATTTTATGGCTTTAACTAAATATATTTTGAAAGTAATTGTTTGCCTTTAACAAAATTTTACTACAAAATGTATTGTTCCTAATTCTATTGTATTTACTATACAATGTATTGTTGGTTATTTTGCTTTAAAAAGTATTGTTTGTAATTTTACTATAAATAGGTATTGTTGATAATTTTACTATAAATAGGTATTGCTGATAATTTTACTATAAATAGGTATTGTTGATAATTTTACTATAAATAGGTATTGTTGATAATTTTACTATAAATAGGTATTGTTGGTAATTCATTTTATATAAAAATGTATTTCTGTTATTTTTACTATAAAAATACATTTTTATATTTTCTTACTGTTTTGTTTTTGTTTGGAGGTTTACTATTTTCGCGTAGCTGGAAGCCTAACAGGTGCTATCAACTCGGATCAGGGTGAACCTAGTAAATACATCAATTAAGAGGTGGTTAAAATCTCCTGATACTGCCGGATGTAGTTTATCGTCATATAAACTACATCGTCGCGGAGACATTATGCAAAGGCAGAAATATCTACATCTACCTCCCACAAATATATCCCTCATAATTGTAAGATATTAGCTAAATGGTAAGATATTAGCAAGTCAGCATTGCAACTAATGTCTTACCATTACGCAGCGACGGGTATTTCTGGGATGTATATATGAGAGGTGTTTCAGCCATACCTTGTACATTATTGGAGATCTCAGCTATCCCCTGATGGCAGTAGACTGACAGTCAGAATAGGCGCAATGAAAAGCAAGAGAAAATGTCGTAAAAGAAGTAAGGCTACAAATATTAGATATAACACTTTAACTAGACTCTGACATTGACGTTAAAAGGTTGTTATAAATTCTGACCAATTGCTAAACTTTCTGGACAAGGGTTCACACGCTTGTCTCTCAAACAAATCCGCTGTGTTTAAAAGATTCTAATTAGGAAAAATAGAACAGACAATGTGTATTGAATCTTTTGTTAACTTCCTCCTAGTGTCGAATAAAATATTAAGATGTGAGTACTTTTCGGCCATCTTTGTCTATTATCATGGACAGAAGATTGAAAGAGCAGAAATAAACGACATGACATTTCTATTGTTTTAAATTTTAAATAGACGTGCGTTCGCTTGCTATAACTGCGAAACCGAATTTTAAATTTAGAGTCATGTGGAAAATAAGACTTTTAAGAACAATTTAACACTTGAGAATATAGACCGGAACAAAATTTATTAATAGTAAAGGTCCTCCTAGATTTGTAAATATTTACATTTTTTTAAACAAAGAATTATTTGATCTTAGACCAAAATCGGATAGAAATTAAAAGAAGGTTCGTGGATTTGGTTAAGAAATTACTTCCAAATAAATTACATTCTATCTTAAGGTATCGCAAATAGCTACATTACTTGAGATATTTTTTAAACATCTCACCCCAAGCAATACAATTAAGCCACTCAGATGCAAGAGGTTACTGAGTGTAAAAAAAGAAAAGAAAGTAAAACATCGTTAAGGAGGAAACAATGAAAGAATAGGTATCAAGCAGACAGAAGATTGACATTGCATGGAAAGGAAGAGAACCGAAAAGATTTACCGAATGAAAAGTGCGAGAGAAAAGATTGTTATTATATGACTTGCCGTTAGATCTATCTATTTCAAATGTAAAATGATGAAACTTAGTCACCAATCTAGTCTTCCTTTTCATGTGCCATGTTCTAAAGCGATCATGGCTCTTCAACTCACTCTGTATCTTGCAGCTTCCAATAAGTCCTTTCCTTCTGCTTCTTCCCTCAGACCACGTTCTGTCATCCACCTGCTCAAGCTCGTCAACTATGTCACGCTGCTCTCTACTTTCCCCACTATTTGATCCATGAGTATCAGATTATCCAGGCTCTCCTTCCTTATTATGGTCCCCAGAAACATCAGCTGCCTCTTCCTGATGTTAAGTATAAGCCTCCTCCTTGTTTGCATCCCCTCTAAGACCCCGTCGTTGCTCACACGCTTGGTCCATGATATCCTCAGCATCCTTCTGTAGAGCCACCTCTCCGTCGCCTCGAGTCTCTTCTTCATCTTTGAGAAAATCGTCCATCATTCGCTGCCGTAAAGAAGGACAGATGTCATGTAACATTTCAGCATTCTTTTCTTTGTTACCAAAATATTCCTTCCGTTTCGCAAACACTATGCCCAGCTTTTGGAATGTGTCCTTGGCCATCCCAATACTTCTACGAGTCTAAGTGTCTCATTTACCGTCCTCTGTCAGGACCCATCCCAGATATTTAAACTTCTGTGTCTGCTTGATTCTAGTGTTCCCGACCTGCAAATCACATTTCGGGCTCATCTTCTTACTGATGACCATGCATTCTCTCTTCTTGCAGTTGCCAATCTAGAGCTGTGCGTAAATTCCTAAAGTCGGGGTTCCAAAGCAGAAATCTCATCAGAGCATTTACCATGAAAATATTTATAGAAAAGGCACAGAAAAGCTGTGGGAAAGTGACTGAAACGGAGTCGACAGGTCGGAACCAATAGCATTGCTGATTCTTCTTTGGATTTCATTAAGAACGTTTAATTACATAGAGGAAGCTGTTCCTGGGTAAGACGTTAAACTACATCCGCGTCCTGGGTAAGACGATAAACTACATCCAGCAGCAAGTCCTCTGATCAGGAGTAGCGTGAAACCACCTCTTGATTGCTGGTGTTCCTTTTCGACCCTGACCCATGGTGGTAGCACCTGTTTGGGAACCAGCTATTGGCAAATAGTTAACTATTGCCAGCAGTACTTTTTTGAAAAAATATTACCAGCAATACAATTTTGAAGGAAAAATATTACTAGAAAAAGATTTTTGACTAAACAAATATTACCAGAAATAAAAAATATGTTGTCGGCACTAAATAGCCCATTGAGGTTGATATGCCGTAAAACAAAATGAACCAAACTATAGCGGAAGCACCAGACCAGATATGACAGCAATATTCAATGTATGGACTTTCAAGATGAAATTGGCAAAAAAAAAAAATGTTTGACACAACAGAGTGAACCTACTCCTCCATCAGCAGACCTAGTAATTAATTCAATATAATCTCTCCACTTCATGTGACCGGAAAATGTTACCACGGGAGGGCGCAGTGTTTTATAATTTATAAAAAAATGGCTTCTTCTTTTCTCCATGTTCTATGTTCACATATTAAGTCTTTATTCTTGGCGCTCTCAACAAATTGAATAATGACAGAGATATTTTGTTCAGTTTTCGATTTAAGAACAAAACGTTAAGACATTAGTGTAATGAGCAACGACAGAGAATGATGCTTACTTAAGCTTTATTAAGTTAAAACATGGCCGCTGTATAGACGCCTTTTATAGTCATTAATGTAGAAGAGTTACACTAGAGAGGGGAGGTAACTGAAACAGATTTTATCGCCACAATTCGCATCACAATTTTAACAAATGTTAGATTTTTCTGGTTTTGTTTCAGTTTATGTAAAAACACAATGGGTATTAAAATCACTGTCGTTTCAACAATTGATCTGTCTGTACATTTTAAAGCAATCATTTAGCTTTTTCGTAAGAATTACTATCAAAGTTTGAAGTTATCAAGGAAATTGTCGATGTCACTAAATCGTTAGTTTAAGTCTATCAGCTATGGTGCATGTGTATATTATTGACGTCAAACTACGAACTAAATTCCTTTTTGAAATTCGAGTAAGTATATATTTTAGTGAGTGTATATTGTCTGCGCTGGGAATTTTCTGGTAGAAGAACAAAAAATGGGAAGTTCCCTGAGGATTAAATTCACCACAGTAAAATTGAATAGCTATAGTTGCAACCATTAAGCACAAGTTTACCAATTGTCCATGCTGTGAAAATTACTGCCACCTTTAGTCTGTGGCTTCTATTATGTTTCTAGAAATTCTTGTCAAAATCTAAAGAAGAATCAGCAATATTACTGGTCCCTTTACCGTCGCTGTAACGTATCTCCCAGTGACTTTTCTATAATTTTTTTGATGGCATTTGTTCTGATGAGATCAAACTTTGATACTTCTTCTCCGCGAACTTAAGCGTTGCACTCGACTGGCAGTTAGGTCCTATCATTTTACTGTTGAAATTGCTAGATGTAACCATGAGTTATATCCTATTATATGATATGCTATTCTATATGTTATTCTCTCGCACTTCAGGCTTTGTGGACTCTTTTACGGCTTTTCGCTTTCCTGTGATCTTCAAAAATTTAAATGCAGCGTCAATCCTCATTTTTTTTTCTTTTTGAATCTTGTGCTTTTGTAGTTTTCTCAGTTCATTTCACTCTCAGTAACACCTTGCGTCTTAGTGGCTTTATCGCCTTGCTTGTGTAGAAATGATCAAAATAGAAGAAACTTGAAAGAATTTGTAAATGGTAAAGTTAAAAAAGCTATTTCGAAAGAGGACATATTCAGTATTAATTGACCAGACATTTAATGAAATTTATAAAATTTAATCAACACTTCGCAAATAATAATTGGTATTAAACGAAAATGGGCTCATATATCCATGAAAAGAATATGCTGGCCACGCTAGCTAAATTTATTAATAAAACTAGTCGTTTTCTAACAGGAAACATTCGCCATTTGTCTGTACTGTTGGTGCTGTTTTCGGTTGAAATTTGTGAAATATTTTTAATAACAGTTTTCAAAAAATCTGAATTCTTGGGTCTGCTAAATGTTATCGTTCTTTCCAATACTAGTGAGGGTTTCCTGTCAAACCCTTTGTCTTTGCTTGTGTGGAACTGGAACTGCATGATTATATGGTTCGTCTCTCTTAGGCTACATGTGCTACTGATTTGTGTTGTTAGAAGTGATGTGATGTTTGTTTTGTGATAAGGCTGTTTTATTTGTGATTTTCCGGTGCCAACTTATGGTAATAGTGGCATTAGCCGTTTCTTTACAAGGAAATATTCGGCATTCAGTAAACAAGCAGCCAGTGCTATCGTCACTTGAAATTTATAAAATCTTCCGATTAAAACAATTTTTCAGAAAAATATGTCCCTCAATTCCATTCTCAGTACTGATGGAAGTTTCCATCCTAACCTTTTGTCTGAAGTATTGTGGAACGTCAACATCTTGGTTATGTTCTTATTTTCTCTTCGAGTTTCATGTGCTGTCCATTTTAGTCTAGTGATGTCGTTTCCGTTATTTGATAGAGTTCTTTGTTCAAAGCCATTTTGAATCATCGACTTGAGGAAGCCGTTGCCTACCTCAAGTGATGTAGTTGTTTGGTTTGGTACAGTTCTTTATTTGTGATTATATAGCGCCAGTCCATATGATTCGAAGAAGCATGGACTTCACCAAGATCCATAAGTTTCTCTCACTCAAAGCTATTATCAGACATTGATTTGAAGAGGCGATTTTATACAGCTGGCAATTTAGATATTTCTGAACGGGTTGGGCGCCATTCATGACATGTATATGAACATCTTGATCTGAATAGGTTATTTAAGAACAGGAGTCGAGTTTTTAGACTAATGTTTTGGCTTTGTAGCAAATGGCGGTATTGGGCGAAACTTCTTCTGGCGCAGAACATTATGTATTCAATTTGCTTATTTCATGTACTAAATTTGGTATAACTGATCAATACACAAACGCTATTTAAGTGTTTCGTATTTACTAATTACTCAACTTGAATGTTTATAATGAATTCGGCTTACGTGCCTGTTTTCATTCCAATTTCTCTTTTGATAATGTTAATGATCATTTTAGCCTTTTCTTGATTAGGAAACATAAATATTTATTGACTAAGCTGCTAGTATTGCTGTTGAGTGATAATTATAAAATTTATCTCTTAAAACGATTTTTTAAATAAAAAAAACTGATTTGTTCAGTCCAGTAGAAAAGATTGCTCTTTGATGAAGAGGTTTCCTTCCTAAACTATTGTTTGAAGTGGCATGGAATGTAAACACTTGATTACGTCATATCTTTCTATTAGTGTTACATGTTATATCTATTTTAGCTGTTACTGTTTCTAGAATCCGCAAGTGACCTCATTTCTTTTATTTGGTACAGTTTTTTTTTTTTTTTTCGTTAATGCTGTAGCGCGTGTCTACAAGGTTCGAATGAGTTTGGAACAGGATTCACTCGCTCAGAACCATTTATAACTATTGCTGTAAGAGATCGGTTGTATACAGTTTACTGTTTAGATATTTCTGAACGGGTTTGGTGCCATAGATGGCATCTATATGAACGTTTCGATCGAACGTAGTGATTTAAGAACATGTTTTCAAGTTAATGTTTTGACTTTGTATCAGTTTGCGGTGTTGGACGAAACAGCATCTGGTGCAAACTATTCTATGTTCAATTTTCTTATCTCTTCTACTAAATTTGTTATAACTTATCCATACGCTGAGTGTTTAGTTTTTACTAATTCCGCATCTGTTATGATGCATTCTGGATATATGCCATCTGTTTTCATCACCATTCCAGATCATAGTTTCTGTTTAGGAAAAGGTTTGAGTGCTATTTCTTGAAAAACTTGGTAGAGAATGTTCATTTTCTGTTCAAGATAATTCTTATCCGAAGAATGAATATATGGTTAGCACAACCTACCATCATCAATTCATTAACCTTGGGATCCATTTGGAATATGGTATGGACTGCTTAAATGATCAACGCTCAACTGTTCCCATTTGTGCTTATGAATGCGCTCGTCATAGTCTATCGAAAGTTTAAATACATTGGCGATCTCATAGCCTCTTTGTCTTAATCCTGATGAGGTTTGAAATGTGTCCTTTTTCGGATTCTAACCAGAAATGTAAGATGTTGTAGATCGATAAAGTTCTATAATATCGAAGCAACCAGTAGATTTAGAGATTGGAAGGCGATATCTAAATGGATGAGAAGAAAAAGAAGAATTGATGTTGTCCTATGCGGCTGTAAGTTCGACATAGCCTATCTATAATTTCCTATTAGAGAGGTATAAATATTACCTCGAGTTTGTTATTGAGATCTTTTCTGTTAATTCACCCTAAAATATTAATTCAACCCAAAATAAAAAGATGGTTGGATTGAACTTTGCGATCGCCTAAAATGTAGGCGATTCGGGTGCGCTAAAACAGATAAACATGCCAAAAATAGATTTCTTTTTTTTTTTAAATTGTAAAAAAAATCCTTGTAAGTAACTCGAATATTATCCGAACTTAGGAAATGTGAATAACACAATGACTCTTGATAATTTTTCATTCTGAGGGTTGACGTTGCGAGGCAAAATAAATTTTGATTTCAAATTTATAATTTCAAAAGAATGCCAAAAGTTTAATAACAAAAAAAAAAAAAAAATAAATAAATAAAATTTGAGTTCAAGTTAAAAATTTGGGGCGGTGAATTAATATCTGCGATAAGTAGCTTTACATTAGTTGGAATGAATTAACAGAAATGATCCTTTTGCATCATTGCATCCCTAACTAAAGTGATTCTCAAAAACCATGATGCACCACATTAGTGTGCCACACGTACCTATTAAGTTCCATGGCTTTAAATAAATATATATATATATATATATATATATATATATATATATATATATATATATATGTATGAAGAAAAATATACGGAAAAACAAACAAAATCCTAGTATGCAATTATGCTGTTTTAATGTTAATATACATACTAGGATTTTTGTTTGTTTTTCCGTATATTTTTCTTCATACTGTTGGATCTATACCCATATATTTGCATGTATATATATATATATATATATATATATATATATATATATATATATATATATATATAGGGGTGGGGAGTAGTAATGATCCAGCGTTAGACTGAGTAAATGAATAAATATTAAACTTTTTTAAAATAATCTTTTTCACTAGACTTCAATTATGTTATTGTTGAAACTTGACTAATGCACGGAATAATAATACAACACAAAATGTACTTAGAACAAAATGTATTGAAACAAGAAAGTGTACACAATATTTACATATAGTCTTTTGCATATTCTTGGGAAGACCGTTCCTGGAGAATGTGTTGACTTAGTCGCAGTCGGGCAGAGTCTCTGATTGAATATCTTGATTCCTCCCCCTCTCTTCCCGGTACCAACCATATTTATATGGTCGATACTCCACTATGCAAATTAGGTGGATCCTACCACAACAGTTATATAAAATACTTTGTGTTATTTTCATCTTTTAATAAATTTCATTTTTTAATTTATATTTTAAAATTTTCCTTTATTTGAATAAATGAATATTAACCTTTTTTCATATAATTGTATTTAACATTCTTTGTTTAATTCAAAATATTTATTTTATTTCTTAAAATCTCCGGTTTCATTTCATAACATTTAACTGTGTACTCTTTAAAAAAAATTATTAAGTGTGCCGTGATATTTTCATTCGTTCCTCGGTGTGTCGTTTCTTAAAAAGGTTGCGAAACACTTGTATAGCCCCCCCTCAAGCAACATTATTTTTTCAAAAACACATCAGAGACCTTACTTTTGGGAGTAGTTTATCGACATACCCAAGACTCGGATGTAGTTTATCGTCATACCCAGGACACGGATGTAGTTTATCGTCATACCCATGGCGCCCACCAACAATGAATTCTAGTAGAACATCTAATACTCTTAGAACCACCTCACTGTATAGATTGAACAAGTCCGGCGAGAAGACACATGCTTGTCTTACAGCCGTTTCCATCTTTGTATATTTGCTTATCTAGTCTATGCTAGGCCATGTTAAATTCTGCTTCAGGGGTACTGGTTTTTGTAAACAGTAGTACAGAGATGTACCGAAGTTCGCTTAGACTGCCATACGACCCAGTGTA
>CAHIKZ030000058.1:1232500-1265000 GCA_903632075.3 Acanthosepion pharaonis
GTAGATAGCGATTGACACTGCATTTAAATTTTTGATAATTAAAGTTGCATCGAAATCATTGTGCCGTGAGGGAATTCCACAAGTGAGAACTGCGAGAATAGAATCTTTAAGCATGGAACTTACGACTACAACTTGCCAGCTCTACTGTCAACTGCACTTAGATTCATGAAGTCTAGGTACCATAGCGAAGCGAAATATTTATTGTACAGAAAGGTACAAAGCCCAAACGGGATAGGGGAAGGCTGGTTTTCACTAGTCATAAATTAAAACTAGTTAGTCTCAATCATTGACCCATCCATACATATAATATTCCATTTAGCAAAACATCATATTTATTTTTACTAACTACACCAGTTACCCAAAAACCTCAATGAAAATTCCTAATCTAAAATTAATATTTTTCAATTTCTTTGTAAATATTTTAATGTATAGTTGAAGAGGGAGGGGCAGAAAATTAATCCCCAATGATTTTAAACATTTCAGAGATTTCTCTACAGTCTCTTTAGTGGAACAACAAATTATGCTCAAGCGCCTGTCAACCATGGAAACGGACATTTAGTTTTACAAACTTCAGTAATTCCTATTCATCGACCAAGAGGTAGCAACCATTGATAACATACGTATAACCTCTGGCCCTTTTCCAGAAACGTGCACATCGGTGGGGACGTCCCGCTTCAAGGTGATTCCCCGGACAATGCTTTATCTGTTTGATTTTCCTTCTAGCCACCAGCTTTTCTTGATCTTTGTTTTGGCTGTTTTAGGCCACCATTCTTTAATTCTGCTTTTGGTCATTATCGGTCACCATCTTTTTTCCATCGTCATTGGTATTATAACCATTTTGGTAATTCATATATTAAACGTCATATTTCGTTTTAGGGTTGTGCCTGTTTGGGTCGTTTTCGGTCGTCATCTTTTTTCCGTCATTCATTTGGGAATGAGTATCCAGCGTTGACGATTTCTTGTCTGGTGGATCTGCCTTTGAGACATTTCCGAATAGATGTTTCTTTAAAGACCGACTTTTATCGGCCATAATCCCTTTTCTTTCTTTTTTTTAACACCAACTAATATCAAAAGTTTTAAAGCTAAAGAAATAAGAAAAACTTCAACAGAAACTATTTAAGTTTTTTTTTTTTAAATGAAACAAAGATAAATATAAACAAAGCCAAATAAAAGAATAAAAATTAACGCCAAAGAAAATAAAAAAAATCAAATGCAGTTTATACCAGAAAAAGAAGTACGTTTGACTTTAGTCAAATAAGAAAAAGATAATGTTCGGCGTCAAATAAAAATGGAGTTACACGAGAAAAAGAATAAAAAGCTTTGAAAAGATTTGAAATTAAAGATTCCAACTAAATAAACTTAAAAGTAAAAGAGACAAACGATGAATAAAATAAAATTAAACATAAAACGGTGTAAGAAATTTCGGAAAAACAAAAGGTTCGCTCTAGAGCAAGCATCTTTCAACTAAAAATAAGAAATGAATAAAATAAAAAGTTTAAACAAAAAAGAAATAAAACGAAAAATACATGAATAAAAGAAACAGAAAGCTTAAGCAAAAAAATAAAAACAAAAAAAACCCCCCAAAAAACAAAAACAAAAAAAAACAAACTCTAGACTGGTGTAACTAAATATTATACGATAAAAAGAAAAATTCGACTGAGAGTCGAGCAGAGAGGGAAAATAAAATTAAAAGGAAAAACTGAAAATAAAACTTTTAAAAAAGAAGAACAAATGATTCAAAATTTAAAGGATAAAGTCAAGAGCTTAACGTAAATCTAAGGCTGTCTTTAGCGTACTCCAAAAAGGTGTTTATCAGTAGGTGCTTAAAGTGGTGTGTTACTGGTGAAAGAAATCACGTGAACTCCCCGGTAATAAAGCGAAGACCGATATTTATTTAATAATAATACAAAAATGGGGCACAACGCCAAAAAAGGGGGAAGGGGAAAGGATGTTCTGTCATATAATTAAACTTGCTAGACACAATTACTGGCCCAAACATACCGCATTAGTCCTTACACCAAAACAAAGCATTCTTACCATTTTTACTACATCTGCCATAATAAATCAGAATCTCTATAAAGTCCTAACTTGTCTCTATATGTACAATTCTTGCTTGTGTGGAGAAGGAAATAAAAGAACAATTTAAAAATCTAAACCCCAATGTCTACATGATGAGGTAATCTCTTTACAAGAAACTAAAGAAAATTGTGTTAGTAATAAAACCCCAACATATCGTTAATTGCGGCAGAAACATCATTTAAATGGACGAAAACAATGTGGGACTTTAATAACATAAGCAAACGTTCGTCCATCACTCACTCAAACACAACTTATCCAAACGCATCAACAAATACGAAAAAGTCAGACCAGAAATACGAAAGGAATCCCTCATCCACTAGAGAACTGACATGTCTGGCCACCTAATGGGGGAGGGAGACGTAAATTAAGGAAAATGTGTTTAGAAGTAAAAGTGGCCAATGAGCATACTAAGCTAAGCTACCTTTCAAGGAAGAAACTAAAGACAAACAACAACCCTAAACTAACATAATTCGGGCTGGGTTGCCAATTTTTAATCCATTTAGAACAATATCATTATGCTTCAAATCGCCAATCTAAGTCGGTCTCTCTTACTTGATACAAATGCACAAGAATCACTCACATTTTTCCAAATTCTGATGGAAAGACCTGCCACATTTCTGTCCTAATCCTGAATTTAAGCTTAAAGAACAAGATTATTTGGTAAGAGGTGAACTTATCGCCAACATAGTATTCCTTATGACATGTCCTGACGTGCATTAACATTCTCATTACGCCTAGTAAGCAGAAGAACAAATAGTCTTCAACCTTCGACAACGACAGTACTACATTTAAACAGACAGAACTGACCTCGAGGACGAAAAACTTTCCGAAACATGATACATTCAATCAACATACACAACAGGACAACGACTCTGCAATGAAAGAAGGTGTGATCCAGGGTTTCTACCTATCCATCACAGCAAACGCAGTTTGGAGATTTTTTCAAGTCCACCGACCACCTAGTATTTAGCAATATTGACTGAAATAGGTCGCTCGGTGCTCTCCTATTAACTGAGGAGGGACATCGAATACTGCTATGGATAATCGGCGAACACTCGTATTCAGTCCGGATGATGATGTATTTGGTAATCAGCTCGCGGCAGGTTACAACCGCACAATCTTCGGCTGTGGTTGGCGGTTCGTCCTACATGAAAAACCCCGGACCCTTAATGATTCTTTGGGGTTTGACCCTCAGATATATCAGTGATAAAGTGAAATTATATAAATTCACAGTGTCTTTCGTGGAGCGACAAATTTTGCGTGTTCTATTGTCCACCACGAAGACCGGTACCGTTTTCTATTCGAACCTTTCTCATTCTTGCGAGTGTGTGTCTGTGTGTGTGGGGGGGCGGTTTCAAACGCCCATTTTCTTTTAGATGTTCATAACTTTTGGCTCCTTTGGCCTTTTCCAAAAATTCCGCGATGTTAATTATACAACCGTGTGGGACTTCCAACATGTGAACGATTCCTCGGCAGTCGTATAAGTTGATGCCTCCCATGATTTTCTCACAGTATTTTCTTTGTTTATATTATCTTTATATTGGTCTTCAATACGTTGAGGTTTTTAAGATGACTCCACCCGGGAGCTTGATCTGGTTTTTCTTTTATCGGAAAGTTCTTTCCTCACTGATCGACTTTTGTCTGCCATTTTGCTAAATTTAATATTCTCCAATTATTGCCAAGTGGGAAAAAAATTTAAAATAATTATTTAAAGTGGATTGAAGGAGGGAAAAGTAAATGTCAACAAAAATTAAATCTTAAAATAAAAAAAAATGTTCTAAAAAGAAGAGTTAACAGATAAATCAAATCAACACTACAAAAAGACAGATAGGGAAAGAATTAACAATGCAAAATAAAAGTATATACTACAGTAAAGAAAAAAAAACAGTTCGAATTGAATCAAATAAAGTTAAATAAACTTTGCTAATCTTACTTATAAAACGCAGATTCTGTGTGTGTGTGTGTGTGTGTGTGTGTGTGTACGTTTATATATTGGATCGGATTTCCTACATTTTTCAACCGATTTTAACAACTTCACAGGATTGCGTAAAATTACCTTGCGGTGGTTCTGACAGCGCCAAAAATTAGAAAAACACAATTGTTTTTGCACGAAATCAATTTGAAAACACGATTAAGAGGCATCGCTGTCGCGAGAATGAAAGGGGGACAACTCATATCGAGTTATACTTATTATAAACCCCAGGTTGGTTGTGTGTGTGTTTGTTTATATATGGGATCGGATTTGCTACATTTTTCAACCGATTTCAACAAAACTTCACGTTTTTTGGCAGGTAGTGTTTCTAATTGTTTTGCACACTTTTTTCTTTATTTTTACATTCAGAATGCTTTAAAAATTCCATTTACAAGGCAATTGTTTATAATAAAACACTATTCAATCGGTAGACTCATAACGATTGAAAACAATGTTTTTGTTTGAGTTTGAGTTTGACCAATTCGTAAAAAAACAAAAAAAAAAAAACTAATTAAGACATGCGTGTCTGTCACCCTTAAACAATAATCTTTGTCAATTTTATTTTTCAGTCTTTATGATGGTCAGTACTTGATCTATCTCTTACTGTTACATCCCCGGGCAACGCCGGGCTCTACTGCTAGTTGACAATAAATGGAAAGAAACAAAACAATGAAAGAAAAAAATGTAAATAAAAATCGTACAATGACGAAAAAGAAGAAAATTCGCCAAAAGAAAAAAAAGAAATTCGGCGTAAAACGAAAACAAAAATTAAAGTTCGGCGAATAAACAAAGAAAATCAAATAAAAGATGGAAAAAAAATTAAACGAAAAAACAAGAAACCTTAAGAAGAATAAAAAAAAATAGTTTGAGAAAAATAGGAGTTAACACAGAGAAATAAAATAAATATTGGTCGAAATGAAGACAAATAAAGATGGTGGCCAAAGCCGATAGTAAAACTGATATAAAAACCCTGAAAAGAAAATTTCAAAAAATAAATTCAAGCAAAAAAATGAATACAGTTTTGGGACCTAAAAAAAAAGGTAGTACTATGTACTTCAGAAATGTTTACGGTAGAACGTAAACTTAAAACAAATCTGCCCGTCCGAAAACAGGTTAAATCTCGTCAGTCTCGGGACTTCAAGTGTACCGAAACGAAGAGTTCATCCAGAAATTACCATTAAAGTATTTACTGAAAAGACACAGAGAGGCAACCTTTCAGCGGTGGTTATGAGACTGGTGCCGAGCCGCCAGATCAAGATCGATAATATTGCTGATTCTTCTTTGGATCTTCTCAAGGATCTCAAGGTAGATAGAAGGGGCACCGAACCATATGTGGAATCAATATTCTAAGCATGGTCGAATGGTAGACATATAGATATGTAAGGTAGATTTTGAAGAGAAAAATGTCTCGTACGAAACAGTGAACCGGCTTTCTTAGCAGCTGACCTAGCAATGGATACAATATAGTCTTTTCACTTCATGTCACCTGAGAAAGTTAGCTCAAGAAGGCGTAACAAGTCACTTTCCTAGAGACTATCATCAGTCATGCTGATGGTAGGTGGAGGGTGTTTTTCCCAGATGATTAATGGAGAGATGTTTTGTTTTGGGGACACTAAAATTAGCAAGCAATCTTTTGCACCGGTTAACAACGGACTTTAGGTCGTTTTACACATCGGCTGTTAAACGTTGCCGGACTGATCAGCCTTACAATCGAGGCAGGAGTAACTAGTTCTATCGTCAGCCTAGATGCAAATTGAGAACTTATGTCATCGAGAAGACAATTAATGAAAAGTAGGACCAAAGAAGGACCCCTGAGGGACACCCGCGTTAGTAGGAAAGTATCAGGATAACTTTCGCGACTTGATAGGAAAGACTGGATGATTTAAAAACTTTGCTCGGAGACATCGTAACTTTTAGGCTTGTGGAGAAGATCTGTATGCTAGACCCTGTCAAAGACTTTGGAAATGTCCAATGTTACAACCATGGCTTCACCGTTTTTATCTAATGATAGATTCTTTCCTCAATTATCAGTTAACCTGTAGAAACGAAAGCAATATTGCTTGTCTAAGAAAAGGCCCTGCGAAGAGAGCTGGTGAACAAAGTCAGCATTGATTAGGGTCTCTAAGAGTTTCCCCAAAAGAGGCAGAAAGCTAATAGGCCGATAGCTGGAAGTCTCAAACGGTTCGCCAGATTTCTTAAAAACTGGAACAACAGACGATGACTTTCAGTATGTGGGAATGTAGAAAGCATTTATTAGAGAGTTCAGAGACAAGAATAGCCAGTTCGGGAACACACTTCTTGACAATTACAAGGTTGCCATCGGGTCCACATACTTTTATGGAAATCTTAATTAGAGATGATAGCGGAAACCACGGAAGGGGTTATATGCGTATCACTCAACAGAGACTGAGTGAGAAGTTAGGCAGTCCAGATGAATCAATATTATAGTTTGAGGAGAATTTACGGCCAAAGCATTCAGCTTTATTAGCAGATCATGAAAGAAATAAAAAATATGACAGGTTTGAAAAAAAGGAATTCATTTTTTTTACGAATTATCAACCCTTCGTGGGTTATTCAAAGCCAAAACATATTTTGGATTTTAAGAGCTTACTTACTGTAGCCGATGTTCCTAAACTAACCCGGTTCAAAGTACTGAGCGAACGATTGCAAATCATGATTTAAACGAAGAAAATTTAAGTAGGTTTATATAATCGGTAATTTTTCCTTTTTATTTTATTATTTGCCAAGCGCTTTCTAATCTAGCCAATTTTCGATGCTGAAATAACCTCTTGGTACAAATTTAAAAAAAAAGCCCCTGCTTAGCATGAACTCGCAGTAAATATAGATCCCTGTAAATAATTATAGCTGTGCATTCCGAAGTCATTTGCTTGCACAAAAAGCAATTATTCTAAAAAAAAACCCAAAACAGGATATGTAAGTGATGAAAAACACAACTTTTTCTTGGAAAAATAATCAGAGGCATGTATCGCCAGACGATAGGAATACTGGGGTTGAATAAATCGATAAAAATACATTTGGGAATGAAAAAGATGCTATTATTTTGTGGGTATCTTTTCTGTTAATTCACCCTAAAATATTAATTAACCGCCCTGCAGTATTCAGAAGACTTGCCTGAATAACCTCCTTTTGTTGTTGGCTTGGTAGTTCATTAAAGCCTTCTAAATTTCTCACGTTGTGCTTGTTATCACTTCAACTTAATGAACTGGGCATGAACCAAGTATTGATAAATTCCTCAAATCAGAACTTTTTAATGTATCAACGAAATCTCCCTCAGTGAACAAGAATTTTGCACACTGGTACCATGCCTCAGTGCTTTTAAACGATCAATTCAAGCTAAAGATTCTATCATACTGACGCTCTTGTTGACTTTGTTATTTTTTTCTACAGTGTGTGAATATAGTACGAAGTGTGATGATTGCAAATCAGCTTTAGACACATTATATAGAACCAAAAAACGAAGTGTTTGCAAGACATATTTTAGCCACTTGAAAGCAAAAAGAAGGAGAGCCAATAGACAAAATTGTGCAACGGCTTCAACTGTTCGGTAAAGACTTCAATTTTAAAACTTCACAAAATTAGAGACGCTTTTATTAGTGACCTATGTTCGCGTACTATTAGGCATCGCTTGCTGCAAAATAAAACCCTAGACTTAAGTACGACTGTCGATCACGCTATGGCCTTTGATGTTGCTCGTCCCTTTAGAGCGACTGTAAATGATATCACTGAAGTAGGATTGGACCATCATCGTTCTGGAGGTACAACTTGTGCCATTACAGCTCCAAAAAACAGGTCCTATTTTTGTGGATGCGTTAGTTACAACCGCAATCGTTGCCCGGCGAAGGAGGACACGTACCTCTTTACTTTCAGGAACAGATAAGTACTCACAGTAATAGATAAGAACTTTCGTTTTCCCTTAGCATTCTCTTCCTAAAAAATGAAAACGAAAACCTTCATTCAATGACTGAATCAGATAATATTTGTGTTCGGAATGTCTGCATACATCCATTTTGATCGGAGACATTCATTTCTGACGAGGGAGCTGCGAAAGTACCTGAAAAATAAATTAGGAATTGCAACCAGTAGGAGAACGCCTTATAATTCACAAGGGAAAGGACAATGAGCGTTACAATAGTATTATCTGGAGACACATTACACTGACCCTGGCATCCAAGTAACTTAGAGAATCTCAACGAGTTCGAGTATTACTTCAAGTTCAATAATATATTAGGTTGGTGCAAAAATAATGACGTAATAATGTCGTTTTCTGACCTTAAAATTACGCCAAAAACGACATTATTACGTCATTATTTTTGCACCAACCTAATACTTTTAATCTCGTTCGAAGTAGTTCCCTTCTGTAGTCGCATTGTTGAAAGTATTCCTCCATCACCTTTTGGAGGATAGCGAGCAGCTGTCTAGTCACATTCACTTGGAGTGCCACGATGTTTTGTAATCTTGTTTCTTACAAGTTGGATTTGATTTTTGGATAGAGAAAAAGTTGCAAGGGACAAGACCTGGAGATTATGGTGCTTTTCAGGCCTGAAAAAATGTCCTTCATGGTCAAAAACTACTGCGAAAGCCATGGTCACTGATGGAACCAATGGGATGTGGTGTGCCGTGGTGATACGACCTCACTCTACACACTTTCATTTCAAGCACAGCTATCAACAACGGAAGCGAGTGAGAACATTATATTTTAGTATGCATGCGCTACAGGGCTCAAGGTCAATCTGTGCGAAGTGGCTTCACTTTAGCTCCGTTATCGTAGAAACAGTCCTACTTTTTGATCGTGCATCGTATATATATATACACATTATTAAGTTTCTAAATAATAAAAAATCTATTAAACAATAGACAGGAGTTAACGGTTTTTTGCCGACATCATCAAATTTTTGCATTGAATAATTAGCATAAAAACAAACAAACAGTAAAATAATTTTTAAATTCCATAGTCCTAATAAATAGTTTAAATGCCCTACAAAAAAAGATAACCCTTTATGAAGTCGTCAAAAAACAAATGTTAGCGATTTACGACAGTTTTTATATAAACAAACCCCTTTCAGAAATAAAATAAAAAAATAAATAAATCTCCATAGACGCTTAACCAGACTAGACGATGTCATCTTCCGCTTTAAATTTAGACACCCCAACCTTACTCTGACTTGACATCTGTGAATGTAACTGAGATATTGATACAAATTATTAACACCTTACGCCCCTTTTTCTTTAAACAATTGCTCTAGCCGTTACCATAGAAATTTTAATTTTAATAATGAATATGCTTATAAAACACGTAAACTTCAGAAATAAGTTATTCTCCAAAAAGAATTCGCTTGAAGATGGAACAGAGCTTAGTACTTTAATTCAATTTAATTCAAATAATTATATTGAAGTTTACGGCTCTTGTTTTGAAACATGAGAACTCTTATGTAGCGTGTTGGAATCATATTTTTTAAATAAATAATTATATATATATATATATATATATATATATATATATATATATATATATATATATAAGTGTGTGTGTGTGTGTGTGTGTGTGTGAAGCAGATTTGATCATGTTTGAACAATATTCCACATTTGAAAGCTAGGGAAATATAATAAAAATTAAGCAAATAGACCCTGCCACATGAATTTAGCATGACTTTATATTCCAGCCACTTTCCTTTCGTTGGGCTCGGTAGAAACGCTACTACTATGTAGGCATCACACGACTACATCATAAACAGACAACCATGAAAAAAAGTTAAACAACGCTCAACAACAAACCACTTGAAAAATGGATAAAGAAGACTATGAAAGCGCTTGTGACAACAGAAACAACGGACAATTTTTACAATCCCTTACCCTCAGCATACGAAAAAAATGTAAGACTATTAGGAAAACTAAATAAAAAATTAATCAAATTCTTCTAGTCTTTCATGTTTAAAAGAAAGGTTGCTCTCCGCATATATATATATATATATATATATATATATATATATATATAGAGAGAGAGAGAGAGAGAGAGACCTAGTGAGCCAGACAAACCTACCCAGGTTTCACCTACGCGGGTCGTCAGGGAAAGCTGGCTCTACGGTTTTATTGACCTCTTTTGTTAGTTGTTTACTCGTGTCGGGTTTTTTTTCTTTGGGCTTCAAACCTGTATCTGTGCGATTTTTTTCGACAGACTTTCATGTTTCTAGCTCTTTCTTTTTTTAAAACCTTTTTTCCTCGAGATTGATTTGATTATTGGCAAATCAAAATTCGAGGGTTTTTCGAAAACGAGTATAGTTACCTATATATATATATATATATATATATATATATATATCTCGTCGATTATATATATATAGTGGTTTCTCGTCGATTGAGGGTCAAACAGTTCAGTTCCTAGGAATCGATAGCCAGACACCAGCACATATGATTTGATTATAGTGGTGAATTCTTTGTGCAGAACCAAACATGCTTTTTGAGGGGACGAATACGGAGACATGGCGCACTACGTGCCACAAGGTCACCAAACAATCCTCTGCAGGTTTTTGAATTCAGAGCTGTGCTTCTCCTAGAACAGTTGCCATCCAAGGCTATAGAACCCAGTTTGTCCTGCTATTTATCCATAGCTGATGGGAGAAGAAGAGGATTTATACCTTTCCCAAGGCTAATAGCACGTAAGTGAATGTAATGGATTCGACTGGAATTCGAACTCGGCTCAGGGTCAGTTGGTCACCGTCTGTAAAAAAAAAAAAAAAAAAAAAAGACCACCATAATGCAATTAACTCTGCTAGAAATTTGGAAACAGCATTCTCCTTGGATGTCGCACCTGAACCTCCAATACAAACATTTTAAAGTATTTGGGTGCCAATTTGAAGACAGTGCAGAAGATTCGGAAAGAGTTGGATGTGTCTAATGAAGATTACCAAGGTATGGACGCTCGGAAAAATTACTCCAATCGTTCTGATAAGAAAAGAATTACTATATTTTTTGCTGAGGACCTCATACTCAACGCTGAGGCTTACATTGCCTTGAGGAGACACTGCTGTCCTGGATCAAGAGGTTGACTGCTGGGAGACCTTATGTCTGGCGACAGGACTCTGCACAATGCCACACAAGCAAGAGAACACTTTCATGGCTGTCAAACAATTTCTGCGACCACAACTCCCATTGCATCTGGCTACCGTTTTCACCAGACAGCAAACCCCTTGATAATTACGTGTGGGGCTCAGTTGAGAGAGAGACAAACAAAACTCATTGTACTGATAAGTCTTTCTGGTACTTTTAACGACACGTTTTCCTTGCGTCTTGTGCACTGATATACTTGTTTTTATTTCAACTTGCAAATCGCTTTTTTATCCTTTTTTTTTCTTGAAAATCTCAAAAAATATCGTTATTTTTTCCTTTTTAACTTTCTTTATGACTTCATTTTTCTTGATCTTGTTTTATAGATTGCCATTTCATTCCTTTTCAGAATTTTTTTCTTTCTATTTTTCGTTTCGTTCTTAGAATTTTTTATTCTCAAAAGATGGCTTTCATTTTCCCACTTTCTCTTCATGGTGGTAATTCATTTTGTCTTTCTCTTGGAATCATTTTTTTTATTCTTATAACAGATTCATTTTTGCTTATTTGTCCTGCTAGCTATGTTTTTTTATTTTTCATTTTCCTTTCTTTCATTTGTATTTCCTTCTCTGATGTCTGCCTTATTCACTTTCTTCCTCCTTACTTTAATCATATCTTTCTTTTTCTAAACTTTTACTTTTTTTTGCCTTCATTGTTTTTTTTATCTCTTTCCCTCTTATCTTTTTCTTTCTTCCTTTTTCTTATAATTTCATCTGTTTTTTTTCTCTTTGTCTTCTTCTCACTCTTTCTTCATGTAGTTATTTTCCAAGCGTAGCTTAGATGTGGCACAGGGCCGAAAGTATGGTTCACCCAGTGAGGATCGAACTCACTACCCAGTCGTAATTGTTCTAGCGAGACAAGCTTGCTAACCATTACACCACTTCGAGGTGCCCCACTCTTTCTTCATGTAATTTGTTACGTTCTTTCTTTCTTTTTTTTTTTTTTTTATTACGTCATTATTATTTATTCACTACCGTTGATTTTTCTCTTTCGGTTTTGTTATTTGCTCCATTAATATCATTTTTTTTTCTAGAAATTCTTTTAAAATTCTTTTTTTCATAAGTAACTAATGTTTTAAGATTTCAGTTTCTTTTCAGGCTTAATCCTTATCTTTTCTCTGTTTCAATACTTTGTTCGTTCGTTCGTTCTTTCTTTCTTCCACCCAAATTATTCTTTTTTCCTGATAAATGTCTATTGCTTATACTTCGTTTTTTGTATTTGTTTATTTTTTTCCCCTCTAAATGTTCTTCTCTCTTTTATTTCCGAATTTCTGTCTGTCTCACTCTATTTCTTTTATTTTATTTCCTGATTCTTTCTTTCTAACCTTTTGATAAATATATATTTTTAATACCGTAATTCCCCAAGTATAATACGCATTTTTTCTAAAAAAAAAAAATAAGCAAAATTATGAGCGCGTATTATGCACAGCTACAAAAAATCTTTAAAAAATTGCCGTTTCATAGGCCAATTTCAGTTGCGAAATTACTACTCACCACAAACACATACATATGGCGATTGCGACCCTATCAGGATGCCAACGCCAATCATATGTACCTAACAATACTTACGGATGTAAAATAAAATAAGAATTATCATATAACTAAAGTAGAATAATATTATTCTATGTTTAAAACCATTTTTTAAAATAAGAATAGAAAACACTAGCCGTGATGAAATTGGAGAGGTATAATTTATAGGGTTTGATTACCAAACAAGGGGTACGTATTACCCGTGAGTAGAAGCATTTTTCAACACTTTCAGCACAGTTTTAGGTGGGCGTATTATGGATGAGGGGGTATTATACATGGGGAATTACGTAGCTTGTTTTTTTTCTTTCTTAAAGGTTTTCCTTTCCCTCCTTTTATATATTAAATCGCTGTCTTTTTTTTTTTTTTTTGATAAAAGCATATTTCTTTTTAAATTTCGATCAGTTTTCTTTCTTTTAACCATTATTTTCAGTTCATTTTCTTTCTTTTTCTCATTTCCTAGTGGCACTGGCATTCCTTCTATCTTAGGTTTGCACTATTCTTCGATCGGAACTTTCCATATTTCATTCCTTCTTCGTATTTCTATCACGAATTCCTTTCAGTTAAGGAAACGCATCACAATCTGTTCCTTCCAACATTAAACAATTCTTTCTTCCCGCTTTTCAATCTATTCTCTTTTTCCATCTTCCTGACATTTTCCCCAATAGCAAACAATTTAACTTAATAAAAACACGAAGGGAAGGTTGATCACACATAAATACACGCATGCTCACTCCCACACACACAAAAAAAAAGAGAGTGAGATAGAGAAAAAAGAGGGGCTAAATAACTCATTCACTAATTGAACGTACTTGGGCGGTTTTCTTAATCATTCCACTTTGTCAGTAGCCAGTTTTATTTTTTGTGATGTTTGACAAGTTCGGGGCAGATGTTTTCTCTCTAAATCCGGTTACACACACCGGACCTTACCCGTAACACGCGTGTTGGGCTTGACAGTTAACACTGCCGTTTTAAATATCACAACTCATACTGTGCTGTTCCACAGTTTGATATTAATATTTACTAAGCTTTGTACTCTTCAAGGGTAAAGTGTAGAGGAAAAGAGAGTAAGAAGATAGTGCTATACCGTACCCAAAAAAACGGTAAGAACTGTCTGTTTGTAAAATCCGCATCCAAAATTATGGTTTCTAACAGTTGAATGTATTTTAAAGGTAGATGTATTCACCCAGTTAGCAGAAAACCGTTTTTCAAACTACCACTTAAAAAAAAGTACTTAAAATTTACTTAAAAAATTGAAAAAAGAAAAGTAAAAACGTACTTAAAAAACCGTTAAAAAAGTAAAAAAAAAAAAAACTTTAAAAGTAATTAAAAATACTTTGAAAAAGTACAACAGATAGTCTCATTGAGGGAAAGCCGTGATTCAAACTGACACTTAAAAAAGAATTTTAAAAACTCGTTTATAAACACATGGTCAAACAATCAGGACGTTAAACTCGACTATGGTTGTCACTAGGGTCGATTTGTAAAGGAAGTGATTTCTTAGTAATACCGACATTTGTTTCGGTTGAAACCTTGACATCTAGCGCCGAGTTAACTATCCCAATCCCTAGAGAGGCTATACAAATACATGCCCCCCTATTTTTTCTTATAGAAAAGTTGGTTGGTTTTGTTTGGTTTATTTTGTTTTACGGCATAACAATCTCAATGGGTTATTTAATGCCGACAAGATTTTTTTTTATTGTTGGTAATATTTATTTTTCAAAAATGTATAGCTGGTAATATTTTTCCCCAAATGTATAGCTGGAAATATTTTTTTCAAGATGTATAGCTGGTCATTTTTTTTTTTTTTTTTTTACAAAAATGTATTGCTGGTAATAATGTATTGCTCGTAATAGTTTTTCTTCAAAAATGTATTGCTGCTAATATCTTTTCAAAAAATATATAGCTGGAAATTTTTTTCAAAAATGTATTTATGGTAAAATTTTTCTTTTCAAAAATGTATTTCTGGTAATAATTTATTTATGAACATAATTATTTACAAAAACATATTTCTGGTATTAAAACCTATTTTTACACTTTCATGAACTTGTTTTAGGGGTTAACTATTTGTTCATAGCTGGGACCCTACCCGGTGCTACCACGCCGGGTCAGGGTGTATCTGCGAACACTAGCAATTAAGAGGTGGTTCCATGTTCCTCAAAACCTCCTGATTAGATACCTTGATGTCTGATGTAGTTTATCGTCTTACCCAGGTCGCGGACGTAGTTTGGTTTTACTCAGGACGTGGATGTAGTTTATCGTCTTGCCCAGGACGCGGACGTAGTTTATCGTCTTACCCAGTACACGGATGTAATCGTCTTACCCTGGACGCGAACGTAGTTTATTGTCTCACACAGGACGTGGATGCAGTTTGTCGTCTTACCCAGGACGTGGTTGTAGTTTATCGTCATACACTGGACGGTAGAAAAGTTGATTCATAGTTTTGTGTAATACAGTTTTTCCTCTCTCCAGAATCTTTCTCGCAAATTTACAAGTCTGCCATTTTTTCCGTGCATTGAACATCGGTGCCACGTCCGGTCTGCAGTTTCCGCTATGTTTATTTTTAATTGACTTCAGCTGAAGCAAGGCAGTATAGACACAAGAGGCTACTGAGTGTGAAAGAATTAGAAAACAGAAACATTACTAGGGAGCGAGAACAAAACAAGAGTAATCAACGGGACAAATAGATAGCGATTGACATTACATTAAAATTTTTGCGACTCAAAGTTGGTTTTAAAAATGGGGTCGGAAGGCATTTCCATGAGCGGGAAGTGCAAGAAAAGAAACTCTTAGCATAGCATATAAGGTTAAATCTAACTCATCTGTAAATTAATGAGATCTCGACTCAAGTACAGTACTGCGTTTAAATTCCAGGTACTCTTGTGAAGAGTTTAAAGTCCAGGTACTATAGTGAAGAGCTTATCTGCATGCTCGATTACCATGAAAGTATTTATAGACAAGACACAGGGAGAAAAACTTACGGCGGTTCGAAAATGTCTGAAGTCGAGACACCAGATCAGAATGAAAAAATTGATGATTCTTCTTTGGATTTTATCAAAGAGCTCAAGGTAAATAACAGGGGTACCGTGCCATATGTGACAGCAATATTCTAAGCATGGACGAATGATAGACAAATAGATATGTAAGATAGATTCTGGAGAGAAAAAGGTTATGATTCTAGTTTTTAGGAGGAAAACTACACGGAAACTGGTCCCATGGAGACGCAATTCTTGTGAAAAGCTGAGTTTTCCTTATATTCGGCGCATGAAGTAAATGAGGCTGTTTCGACTCCGTAGAGGTAGCCTAACTGAAACGATCTGGTTCAACTAAAGACTGGAACTCATCTCATCCTTTACCATAGAAATAGTAGCCAATTAACTGACAAAAACATAAAAGATTTTAAATTCTAACAAGGCTAAAAATTTGGGTTGAGAAGTTTCAGCACGTGCGAGATAAATCTTCTTGTCAGAATCTATCTTACATATCTATAAATCTAAGATTCGTCCTTGCTTTTAAATATTTCGGCCACATCTAGCCTGAGGATGCTATATATTTAAGGCTTCTTGATAAAATCCAAAGAAGAATATGTAATGTTATTGGCATCTGGCATCTCAACTTCACTCACATTTTCACTGCAGTAATGTAGCTTACCTGTGCCTTTTCTCTAAATACATTCATGGTAATTATTCGGATGAACTTTCCCCCATGGAGGCTTTATGAATTTAAGCACAGTACTAGATTGATAAAATTGTTTCATTAATTTACAGTTAGAGTGGCTTGGTGTAACCGTATTTTTTATGTTAACAGTTTCTTCCATCACAATTCTTGCTTGTGGAACTGTTTTCTGATTTCATGCTTTCCATTCAATTTTGATCTTCAAAAATTTAAATGCAATGTCAATCGTTATCTACTGCTTTCTTAATTCTTATTTTGTTAATGTTCTCTATCGTTAATATTATTTGTTCTCATATTCTTTATCACTCAGTAACAACCTGCATCTTAGTGACTTTATTGCCTTGCTTGGGGTGAAATGATTAAAAGAATCCATTTTAGGCTCAATCTGACTTGTAAAAAGCTTCTCCTTACAATTTGTCGTTACATGAAAACAATTACTTAATTAGTACAGCTAAGGCCGAGACTATATAAATGCTTAAGCAGTAAGCGTAGAGCCGCTGTCGCTATCCGAGTATCGTAGGCTGACCGGCAGATTGATTCGCTCTTCTGTCAATAATATTCGCTCAAGCCCCGATGGGCATTCCCCAGGCAGTACCTGTCACTCGAGAAGGATCTAGGGATATTGTCCGGCGCCCGAGGCGTCCTCAAAATGGAGAATTGCCGAGGAGGCCTAATGATTTTTTCTGCGGTATTAACGTTAAACCCAAACTGACCTTGTGTCACATTTCGTAGCAAAGTGGATGCACTGAAAAATAAATCTCTCGGTACATAATTTGTCCGTCCAGTGGTAGCAGTTTATGAGCGAAAGTTCATAACACATTTGAAACACAAAGAAACTGAGGCCCGATTTGACTCAGCGATTATAGTCGGCATAATTAAACCTACTTAGAATTAATTAATATTTACAAGAGTTCTTAACTGAGATTATCAGAATCGGTAACTAAACACCACACCTGACAGAGGAGATCCGATTCAAAACAAAAATGGACGGGAAGTACAATCACGTAAACTATGGAGGGACGCAGATTTTCTTATACTTTCACGGCTATTTGCACAGCATTTGATATCTTTTAAGTCCCCCGGGCTTCAGGTTTGCAAAAACTTTACACTTGTTTTGACGTTTAGGGTTTACTATGCTTCTACTGCTTGGAGATCTCTGCTTTCCTTTCTTTCCTCGGTGTCTTGTCTGGAAGATATTCTAAAGATGGCGTCGCTTGTAAGCTCCTAAGATAATTCCTAGATAAATCATTTTCGTTATTAGCTTTTGACCTGTTTTTCTTTATCTCATTGTTCTTAGTTTTCTATCAAAACTTTCGGGGTCGAATGCTTTCCAATCATTAAAATAGACAAAGTGTATCTGAATAAAGTATTAAATTCCGATGAGATTTGAATTCGCGGCCGATACTTCAGATGAGACTCGTTTTATATAGACTAGAAGAAGAACTAATGAATGTAACGTGAACTTTGAATATATAGTTAACCCTATCCCAGGCAACGGTTTGTCTTTTTTGCCCACTCAATTGATACTGCTTCGTTTTGCGGTTAAGGCTTCATGGACCGCAAGGAAAATTGGCTCTCTTTGTCTCTGCAGAAAGGTTTTCTCACTCGAGTATATCCTTCAAATCTATAAATCAACTGTTCGCCTTTGTATGGAATACTGCTGTCATATATGATCTGGAGCCACCCGCTGTTGGTCTTAAGGTCCTGGAAAAAATCCAGAGACGGATATGCAATGTCGTTGGCTCTGATCTGGCATCTAGTTTACAGTCGCTCTCTCACAGACGTGCAGTCGCCTTCTTCTCTATTTTCTTCAAGTAATTTCACGGTAACTTCTCCGACGAGCTACTTTCGATATTTCCCAAAATGCATGAATTTAAACCTGCCACTAGGTCGACATCTCAGTCACGCCCTTTTACTGTCGAAACAGTTAAATGTATCCGTCTCTTCTACTCCAATAGTTTCATGTCTTGTACCTCTCGCCTGTGGAATTTCCTTCATCTTACTAGCTTCCCTGATAGCTATAATCGCCAACTAATCAAATGCAATGTCAATCGACATCTCGAGATGCTTTGATCCATTCCCCGCCATTCTCTTTCATTCTTTCCTCTTTCACGCTTCTTTACTCTTGCTCCCATTCTCTGTAACCCCTTGCGAGCTAGTGGCACTTCCGCCTTGCTTAGGGTGAAAAGCTTAAAAAAGAAAGGGGATTGATGCGAAACTCCATATATCTAAAGAAAGAAAATGTTGGCTAATTCTAAAAGTAATTGCGAATATAGGGAATACTCTTTTGGTTACCTAACTGCTGGCGTTAGCATATTTTTGCCGACTTAAAAAGTTTTTGTTATCTTAGAAAATTACTTATCGTCTGATTTCGTCTTCTGATTCAGGTATTTTAGGGCTTCGCTATACAAAGAAAATTCAGCGAGATATCTTTGCATGGTAAATGAAACTTTCGCGTTGCGGAAATTGGTCAATTTACTTCTTATAGTCTCAGGTTTTGAGATGCCACAAGCTACAGACGCATGGAAATTTTATGAGAAAAAGAGAAAAAAATAATTAAATAATCCTGAAAAAATTCTAAACATTTTAAACCATTATTTAGGGTTCTATGGCATTTTTAATTTGATGGGCAGAAAAAAACAAAAAAAAACAAAAAAAAAACACCTTTCATTATCATCATCATCATCATCATCAAGATTTTCATCATTCTTTATTAGTCACCACTCCCATCATTTGTAATTTAGTTTTATGATGACATTCAAAACAAAATTGTGTAATGTCTTGCCGGTTTGTTTTTTGATGTTGAGGTTATCCCGTCCCTCCTCCCAGAAGTTCCTGCGCCCGCTGATAAAGCCGTTGACCTCTGAGGCGCAGATCTTACGACCAGGCTGGCGACAGACTGATGGCCGCTTGGCACAGGTGAGTCGTGTTCCCCTTTACCCATGCGCCTGTTTGAAAAATCCGCATCCAAAATTATGGTTTCTAACAGTTGAATGTATTTTCAATGTAAATTTATTTAACTAGTTTAACATTATACAACTAATGAAAAAATAAAAAAGGAAAAAATACTTAAAAAAGTTTAAAAAAAGTAAAAAAAATAGTACTTTAAAAGTAATTTAAAAAATAGTACTTTAAAAGTAACTAAAAAAGGGCTCAAGGTAAATAACAGGGATACCGTGCCACATGTGACAGCAATATTCTAAGCATGGACGAATGGTAGACTTATAGCTATGTAAAATAGATTCTGGAGAGAAAAATGGTCTCGCACGACACAGTGAATCGACTTTCTTAATAGCCAGATATTTCTGACAGGATGCAAACTAGAATCAGCAATGTAATTCCTCCTTGCATCTTGGCTTCAGCCATTTTCCCACGGCGAAAAGTCATGTGTGAGAGGGGGACGTAGGCTGTGGACCTGTACATTTCCGCATCCCAATTCACCTGGGTAAAGCAAGCTCGACCGCTTCACCGCAAAGTTACTGACACTGACGTTACAACCCATGAACCCCCCACTGTCTTTCACAACTCTAACATAACATGTTTCATAGATTTAGTACAATTTTCATAAGGGCTCTGAGTGTACAAAACTTAGTAATTATTTCAAACCTTACTATTATAGTTATTACGATACTATTGACAAAAATTCTGGCTAAATTCTTCACACCTGAATCTTTTTTATTGACCGTCCTGGGTATGACAATAAACTAAAAAAGCCTCTGATCAGGAGGTTTTGAGGTGCGTGGAACCACCTCTTAATTGCTGGTGTTCCTAGGCCCACCCTGAACCGGGGTGGAAGCACTTGTTTGGGTCCCAGATATGGGTAAATAGTTAACTTACAAACTGGGATCAAAACATTATGAAAGTGTAAAAATAAGTTTTAATACCAGAAATACTTTGTAAAAAATTATTACCAGCAATAAAAATGTTGGCGACATTAAATAACCCATTGTGGTTGATATACCGTAAAACAGACCAAACTAAACTTTTTTTATTGATTTCCTATGAATGTCTCTAATAAAATTAAATACAAATAAAAATATAAACAAATCGTAATATGCACTCGTGTATAATTAGTCATTCATGTGTCATACGTGATACACTTTGAGGCGATCATGTATCTTTCCATACATGACTGACGAGGCAGATTTTTTCCCGCAGTAGCTTACTCTTTCTTTATTCGGTAGACCAGTTTCCATCCAAGGCTATAGAACCCGGTCTGTCCTGCTATTTACCCATAACTGGGGGGAGAAGAAGAGTATTCACACCTTTCCCGAGGGTATTAGTACGTAAGTGAATGTAACGGATTCAACTGGAATTCGTACATACCTTTAATAGCATTCGTGTATAATGCACACAGGTATTTCTAAAAATTGGCATAGCAGCATTTAATCATTAAAGTTATTATATATACAGTCGTCAAATATTAAAGGACAGTTTATATATAAAATTTACAGAGTTCTACAAACTTAGTTGCAATGTGTATTTCTGTAAATAGCAAGTTTATGTATATACATACATACACACACACACACACACATACACACACACACACACACACACACACACACACACATATATATATATATATATATGTGTGTGTGTGTGTGTTTGTCTGTGTATTTTGGCAGCAATCTTCTTTCATGCACATTTCATTGAAAACGACAGATAAGGTGCTTTCATTTAGTTTTTTATACAATTTCTCATGCGATCTAATATTTTTTTTCTTTTCGGATGATAATTTATATGAAAACTGTACAATTGTTCTTTTTACCTGAGCACTTTCGGCTATACATCGCCTCTTTCTCCCTCTCTTTCTCTCTCTTAACACTCTTACAAAAAAATTATTTACTAAAACTCTATCTTGAGTGGCTCTTGTGTCTTGTATTGGGTGAACAATAGTATATAAAAATAGACTTGTAGTTCCGCCAATCTTAACCTTTACAGGTAGGCCCCGCCTTACTACGTACACTGTAGCGACTAAGCTCAATTTCTATTCATATTTCATTATCGATAAATAATGTCCATTCGAAGAGCATCTTGTGGAATAGACTCACAAAAGGTTGCTTTCCTGTCCACGACAATCTTAACTTGTTCAAGTCTAGGGTTAAACGTTATCAATCCCATATATCCTCAAAAATTACTTTTAACTTTCTCACAACAAACTCCTTCAGTAACCCTCTGCCTCGAGTGGCTCTTATGCTTTTTATAGAGTTAAAATTAGCAAAATAAATAAAGGCTATACATCTCCAAAACGGAGGTTCTACACAAATTGCGCTTTTTTGAATATGTCTGAATTGAATTATTTTCCACACGGCAAACCCTTTTCTACAGATGAATCATTGGAAGACTCTTACCATTCTTTCGCACTTTTCATGGAAAATGTTCAGACGAGCTGCATTCCTTAGTTCCACCAGTTCAGAACACTTCAGATAGGATACGCCAAGCCACGTACATTGCGACAACTCATCATAATTAACTCAGACAGCTTCTTCCTCCAAACATTGTGGAAAGGATGCTCCTGAGGATGCTTCTATGATCGCTACAATCCGAAATTCTTCAAATCGAGAGTCAACCGTTATCTGTCTAGCACAGCCTCACATGCACCTCTTGCTCCCTCTCTATACGACCTAAAAAGACGTAATTTAGTAAAACTCTATCTAGAGTGGATCTTGCGCCTTGTAGTGGGTGAACAATAAAAGAGAGTTGGTATAGTCATTTGCTCTCCAAGATTTGCCGGGTGAAATATATCATGTTACATCCGTTTAATAACAATCGTAATTGCAAGAATACTAATCATGTATAATGATAACAATATAAGTCATAGATATTTGCGTAAACGACAAATAACGAGAACATAATAAGCTAATTACAATTCATTTTATCATTTATAAGTCAGTTATAAAGGATAATTAAATTTAGTGGAAGGTTGGTTTAATTATTTCTTTCTTATTGGCAATTTCTGGTGAAAGTATATTGGAAACAAATCTGTAAAAATTATGAAAACCAACAAAAGATGTAATTAATTTTTTTCAAGAAGAATTTTGATTGAAACATTCATAAGTTTAGAAAAAAAAGGCATAAATAAATCTATTTCATTCGAAAATACCTTGAATGGAAGGTACTCTTGTATTTATTTTTGACTCTATCGCCATTTGTTTTTGCTATACTTACATAAACAGATGTACGCGCTTTTTTACACACACTTTCTCTTTTCGTTTATTCATTTTTAACGCAGAGGAACATACATACAGGCATACATATATACATACATGATATATATATAGGCACTCAATCTCAAATTCACGGATGAATTTCTTAATCTAATAAATTCATCCGTGAAATTGAGGTGATTAAAAAATAAATAGGCATAATATCTTGATCATATATATATATATATATATACATATATATATATATACACACGCATATATATATATATATATATATATATATATATATATATATATATATATATATATATATATATATATATATATATATATATGAATACAAATGTAAATGAGGCGTTGTTTATTAAACGCCGAAACGAAATGTACAATTTTTAGTAGTAAGTTACATGTTCTAATGTAATATATATATATATATATATATATATATATATATATATATATATGTAAATCTGGAGCATCAATTCACAACACGTGGCTATAAACAACACCTACTCAGGGAACAAATAAATAAAAGCGATTTCCACACATAGAGAAGACACCCTAATGTACAAGATTAAAAATAAATCTAGTCGCATTCCTCTAGTAACCACTTTCAACCCCACTCTGCCTCTACTATCCCAGATAATCAAACGTTGCTGGGACATACTACATCTCAAACCAGACCTAAAAAAATTGTTTAAGGAACCCGGCCTTCTATCATATCGTAGACCTCAGAACCTAAAAGAAAACATAGGTAGTAACCACATTTCAGGGGACAAGGTAATCCGTAATAAACTAAGAACAAAACAACAGGATTTTCCCAACCATGTAACAACAAAAGATTTTTATGCTGTAACCATATTAAACACACGAATTCATTCACTAGCTGAATCATTAAATCTACATTCAAAATCTAGCACGATTCTAACTGTAGAAGTCATAACATAATTTACCTCCTAGAATGCACACTATGCCAGAAACTATATGTAAGAAAATCTTAATGTTCCTTTCACTACAGAATTAATAATTATTGCAATCGAATTAAGTCGACTCCCCATGAAAAATTATTACCTGTAGAACAACATTTCCGCCTGGAAAAACACGATTTCAAAACCCATGCCAAATTCACTATAATTGAGAGGATAAAAAAGTTCAGAGCAGATAACATTAGAAAGATTTTAGAGTTCCATGAAAATAAGTGGATACAACGTCTAAAAACACACTATCCAGCCGGGCTAAACCATAAATTTAACACTATAGATAGTACTAATATATAACTTTACAAATCAAAACCTACCCACATTTCTCACCCACACAAGACAGACATGCTTACGGAGGTGTTGAGGCCTCACACTTACACGAACATACACACTTACACACATCATACTCACTCACTCCCTAATGAAACAGATGATAACACCCACCCACAGTAATACACACGCTTACACATATCATACTCACTCACTCCTTAAGAACCAAATAATACACACACAAACACTTAACAGAGACACATCCCCTCTCCAGGACCAATAAAACTGTCAAACTGACCAGAGAATTCTGAGAAGAATAGATCCATCCAGCTATTATCTCAAATAACAACTTAATTGAGACTGTTTGACCAACACAAGGAATGTTAAAAGATTCATGTTAAAAAGATAAAAAAATGAAAAAAAAAACAAAACAAATGAAAACTACAGACAAAAGTTCATTTTCTCCATCAAGACATTCATTTCTGTAGTTTACTGCTACCAGCAAGCTGAAATATTTCTTCTCCTGATGATGGCCATTTTGACCGAAACTAGTCGAAGAATCTAAATAAAATAATAATAAAAAAACGAAAGAATATTAATCTACAACCCAGTGTGTCTGAAGATTTTAAGTTTTTAATATTTTTTATTGTTCATATATATATATATATATATATATATATATATATATATATATATGTGTGTGTGTGTGTATATACATATATATTATAATCAATAGGAATTAAGATTACTCCAAAAAATAGATGATCATCATTTCACCTCGTAAATTAAAATTAAAATTAAATTACAAGGATTTTCAAGCCCATCAGGTTAACCAGAAAATCAAAATAAACTTGTTAATTTTAAAATCCAGGAAGAAGTAAAGGAAAAAAAAACTAAAAAGTAAAGAAAGAGAGAAACAGAATAGGGAGAAGAAAAGTAGGAAAGAGAAGGAGGAGAGTATATAGGAGGGTGTCCATGTCTAGACTTGGTAATCGTATGAGGAGAGGGACACACAGAAACTGATCTGATTTAATCAGTAAAATAAAAATGGAAAATTATTTTCAATAATTGTATAAAAACAAAATACTATTAATTCAAAATCAAGGAATATAATTATATATTTATATTAATGAGAAAGAATTCTCAAAATTAATATAATAAAATATTAAAAGATTAAAAAATTAAAATACATATAGGGATTTAATTATTTTAATTTTAAGATATTTTTCATTTAATTTTCTTTCTTTTAAATTCAAAAGAAAATATTTACTAAACAATTACCATGTATAAGAAAATAAAACTTTAGAGAAGGTTTAATATTTTATGTAACAAACTAAAATAGAGGAAGGATAATTTAAAAAGGAAAAACTACACTTACAGTCAGAAAAATAAGGCAGTGTGTAAAATATAGAATCGGGGTAAATAATAAAAGCAATATATATATAAATTACCCTTAGTTAAATAAAACTTCTAATTAGTAACTAAACAAAGCAAGTAAATAAAGTACTATTTATTAAATAAACAAAGGAATATAAAAGTAAAAAGAAATACAATAATTAAATCTAAACAATATATACAATTATTATATAATTATTATTTTATAAGAATTATTATATCATAATTAAAATATTACATAATTAAATAATATCAATGTAATTAAAGATACGATATTAAATAGTAGCAAATGAAATATTTAAGTGTATTAAAACATTATTAAATATTGACATAAAAAAGATACTACTTAAAATGTAATTACCTCTTTAAATGATATTATTACATTGAATTATTAAATGATACATCGTTACATCAAAAATTTTATATATCCATATATCATCATTCAGTGAGGCATATTAATATGAAATGTTAATATATTTACATCTCTATACTGAAAACATTATATTATATTGTATTATATAATATTATATTAGGTGCCTCCAAGAAATCGCTAAAAAAGAGCATAGCATGAGTAAAAAGATAACAAATTGACGAAAAGAAAATTTTATAGTTTAAACGTTCATGTTATAATGAACACGAAAGAAGAAATTATTTTTTAATTATTTTTAAAAAAAATTCCTTCTTTTTAGAACATTCTAACTTTTGATTAAAAAAAAAAACAAACTTGTTTCTCTTTGTATCAGCGGATCGAGTAAATAAAACATAAAATTTTAGCACGTTTTTATTTTTTTTGTATGACAGACATTAAATTGGAAAGTCTTTTTTTTAAAGTCACGGCAAAAAATTTTTTTTGTTAATATTTATTACCCCCCCCCCCCAAATAATTTTATGAAAACTGCAGAAATTCAATACTGGACAGTTTAGTGTTTATATTAGTTATAATAATATTTTTTTTATTATTTTTAATTGAACCCGTCCCCAACACCTGAAAATCATCTCTGAGTTATAACATACAAAACTCAATAAAACAAAGATATTATTTAATTTCAAATACTTTTAGTTAGTTTTAGTTGATTTTATGAATATTGATAATAATGTCTAAGAACAAAAAAAAAAAAATTCTAGGAAAAAATATTTTTAAAACAATTATTTGTTATTTCTTACATTATTTTATTATTTGTGCATTAAAGTTGTTAAATATTATAAAATGAGTGTAAAGGGTGTTCAGTTTAGTCAATGATTTTATTAAGTAGATCCATATTTTAGCATTATAAGTTGGAAAGCTTATAACAATCAGAAAAGCTACATTGTATAAAAATAACTAATTTCAAATGGCTTTTATGTCCATAGAACGGCTGTAATTCAAATGTACGGAAGACCAGTAAGAATACAATTGAAATTCGCGTTATCTGAGTTAAGTGTTGTTCTCCGCTGTTAGATCCTTTGTTTTTGCAATTGTTCGTGCGAAACAAGTGTGGCGGAGTTAATTTGATTTTCCATTTTAAGTGAGAACAGTACCTACAAGTATTAGTAGCATCTTAGGAAATTTATATGACTTTATTTTTATATTATCTCAGTTATGATATTTTTCCATAAATGAAATATCAAAATTAATAATAAAATGAATGGAAATACAAATAACGCAGTAAAATGTAATTTATTAGATTCTTTTCTTATGAAATTTAATCTCAATCTCAAGAGTCTTATTTTAATTTTTTTATAATATATCTTCCATAATGAATCGTAAACGTAAAGGTGAAAGCTAAGTACAAAAAAAAAAATAGAACGCTGAAAGTTTTCCATAAAAATAACGAGGTAAATAAGTTCATTCACTTAAATGTAAATAATTATGTCGTTTCTGTCCGTCCGTATGGTAACTTTCCATTACGTAAACTGTCAATACGTGATGAAATCATCAATCGTTACAACTCAAGTGACACAAAAGGTTATGACCTGCTTTGTCTTATTTTTAAACAACATTTTTTCGGTTCAGAAAATAAGTAATGTTTCTTTCAAAATGTTTTAAATAAACTTTATAATTTCTAATTTTCTTAAAATAAATTTTGAAAAAAAATTATAATTGATTTTTAAAAGAATTCGAAACAGAGATGTTCATTTTGATTATAAAACGGAAAAAATGCTTGACATGATCGATTATGTGTCAATTTTGCTGACTAAAAAAAAACAAGATTTTTAACGAAAATTTTGGACGTGCTAGAAACACTTAAAAAATGTAAAAAAAATACAAAAATATTTTGATCTTACTTTTTAATAATAACATAAACATTTAGATAATAAAAATTAAATTTATGAAGTTTAATGCTTTTTTTATTCATGCTATGCACTTTTTTACCGATCTCTCTGGGGTTCATAATATTAAATAATACTATTTTATTATTAATTAACACATCATAAATAATCCTATTATCTTAATTAAAAATTGATTAGTACATTTATCAATCATTATTATTACATATTATTGCTAAATATTATTTCTAAATATTATTATTAAATCTTATTACATAACTACAATTATTATTATTAAATATTAAATATTTTAATTACAAATAATAACATTATGATTTTATTTTAAGTACCTAATTAAACAAAAGCATTAATATAATATTGTATAAATTATGTTATTACTTAAAATTTTAAATATAAAACCATAATTCTCTGCCATTATATACTATATATATATATATATATATATATATATATATATATATATATATATACCAATGAAAGAATGAATGAAAGAATGAGATATAATATATATATATATATATATATATATATATATATAGTTTATGAAAAACTAGGTAATCCGTATGGGTAAACCTAAGGAGGATGAAATCCAGATAGCTCAATGTAAATTCAGAGCAAATAATTTAAATAAAAACGGACCACTTTAAGGTTCCATGTAATAAATAATTTCACCACAGCCCTTTTAAAAAGACTGCGGATCATCAGAATTTACTTCCAAACAAAAAATGAAAAGAAAATTTACACATTTTTGACGGACTTTATTAAACATATGTAAATTAACGAAGTGAGGAAGTGAGGGGGGAGAGAGAAGACATGAGTGAGATAGCAGACATTGACACATTTAAGCGGTTAACTTAACGGAAGTTATATATTGATATCGAAGGGGCAGAGAAGAAAAAACCACAGAGAAAAAAGAGGAAGAAGTTAGAGAGAAGATGTCACTAATTTTCTTTAAAAAAAAGGCTAGAAACAGAGGCTGTTATTTTGCTTTACTTTGAAAGTGTTATTTTGGGGGGTATCTATATATATATTATCTATATATATATATATATATATATATATATATATATATATATATATATATATATATATATATATATATATATATATACTAAAAAATGAAAAATGAACGTTTTTTTAGATTTAAATACAAAAAGTATAGAAAGAAAGAAGCAAAAAGAGAGGAAAACAGAGGAACAAACAGCAAATAAGGGAAAAGGTTTTAAAAAGGGAGATAGAAAAAAAGGAAAGAGACACTAAATTAGTGTGGGGGAACAGAAATATATGCGAGTCTAGAGAGAAGTTAAAGACGGTTGAAGATTAACAAAGACCCATATTTAAGATGTTAACTCTTGTTCAAATAGGAAAAATCAAAATTGGAAAAAATACATTAGAAAATACAATCATTAAAGTTAAGAAATGTAAAAGCTTTCAAGATTGTAGATAAAAGAAAAATTAGAATTTAATATTATAAATTTTATTTAATTCTAATATTAAACAAAGGGATTTAATATTATAATTAAAAAAACTAAGACATTCTTAGAATATAAACAAAAAAAACTGAATATATAAAATAATAACATAAAGGGAGAAATTAAAATAAATACATAAGCAATAGGCCAAAAAGAATAATTTTACAATATAAGGGGCAAAAAATTAAATCATACTTATTATAAAACCCAGGTTGTGTGTGTGTGTGTGTGTCTGTTCGTTTATATATTGGATCGGATTTCCTATATTTTTCAACCGATTTCAACAAAACTTCACAGGACTACGTAAAATTACGTTGCGGCGGTTCTGACAGCGCCAAAAATTGAAAAAACACAATTGTTTTTGCACGAAATCAATTTGAAAACACGATTAAGAGGAATCACGAGAATGAAAGGGGGACAACTCATATCGAGTTATACTTATAAAACCCAGGTTGTGTGTGTGTGTTCGTTTCTATATGGGATCGGATTGCCTACATTTTTCAACCTATTTCAACAAAACTTCACTTTTGTTTGGCAGGTAGTGTTTCTTATTGTCTTGCACACTTTTTTCTTTATTTTTACATTCAGGATGCTTTAAAAATTCCATTTACAAGGCAATTGTTTATAATAAAATTCTATTCAATCGGTAGACTCATAACGATTGAAAACAATGCTTTTGTTTGAGTTTGGGTTTGACCAATTCGTAAAAAAAAATAATTAAGACATGCGTGTCCGTCAACCTTAAACAATAATCTTTCTCAATTTTATTTTCCAGTCTGTATGATGGTCGATACTTGATCTATCTCTTACTGTTACATCCCCGGGCAACGCCGGGCTCTACTGCTACTAGATTAATAAAAAGTAAAACATATATTAAACTTAAGATTAAATTTAAAGATTATATAGATTAATTATAGATTAAGATATATGCGATTAGATTGAATCATATATGTTAAAAAATATCTATAGATTAAATTATAAATATTAAATGGTTTCAGAATATGAAGAGTGAGAAGAGAACAGCGTTTATTAAATTCGATATCATTGATTTTTACGCCACTATTTCTTGATACCTCTTAAGTGATTGTATAAATTATGCGCAAAACTATATGGTGATATCTGATGAAGAAATCAATATCATATTTGCAGCCAGGAAATCACTCTTATCGCTTAATGACTCCGTCTCGATTAAGTGTGGCAGTAACGACTTTTATGTTTCGATGGGAGCGTATGATTCGGCCCAAGTTGCTGATCTTGATGTATTTATATTCTGAAGATACTTAGTAAGATTGTTGAACTGGAACAAGTTGGTCTATATAGATATGATGGACTCATCTATGTTTCCTATGGTAATGGCCCTCTTACTGTTAAATTAGAAAAAAAAATCATTAGAACATTTAAGCTACTGGCGTTTAAGATAGCGACCACTTCCAGTATAAAAATTGTTGATTATCCAGTCATTATACATAACCTGAATATTAATACATTTACGCCTTAGCATAAAGAGCATGGAACTCCTATAGTAACATTGACTCTAACCACCTCTATACTATTTTGAAGCAGATCATTAGTGTTTGTTCTAGAAGTAATAAAACGGATTCTCCTCTATCTCCTATCTCACGAACGCAGATGTTCCCCAAGGCTCCATCCTCGGCCCTACTCTGTTCCTTATCTTCATCAACGATCTTCCTGACGTCATAGGTTCCCAAGTAGGCATCTACGCGGACGATACTACAATTTACTCCTGTCTCAAAAACAAATCTAGTGTCGTTGACAAAACTAACCTGGCCGTTTGTCTTGAAAAGGACCTCCAATCAGTTGTGAACTGGGGCAGGAATTGGCTGGTTAACTTTAACGCCTCAAAAACAAAACTGCTCTCTATTAATCACCACAGAGGACCATCCCCCCCCCCCCCCATTAGAATGTCTGATGCTCAACTTCTCGAGGGTTCCTCTTTGCGACTACTCGGTCTCACATTGACTATTGACCAGAGATGGAACAAATACATTGAGTCAATTGCTTCGTCCACCGCAAAAAAAATTTGGTTCCCTGTGCCGCGCCAGGAAATTTTTCTCCCCGGAATCGATCCTTCAAATCTACAAATCAACCATTCACCCTTGCATGGAGTTATTGCTGCCATATATAGTCTGGAGCCCCTTCTGTTTGCCTCGGGGTTGAAGATGAAGAGACTGATTTGCAATATAATTGGCCCTTTATCTGTCATCTCGTCTGCAGTCACTCTCTCACAGACGTGCCGTCGCCTCTCTCTGTCTTTTTTTACAAATACTTTCATGGTAATTGCTCCGATAAGCTGCTTTCGCTGGTTTCCAGAGTTCGCAAATTCAAGCGTCCTACGAGGCTGGCATCCCGCTCTCACCCTTTCACTGTTAAATGTAGCCGCCTCTTCTACTAAAATAGCTTCATATCTCGCACCTCTCGCCTGTGGAACTCCCTTTCCTATTCCTGTTTCCTTGATAGCTATAATCTCCAACTATTCAAATGTAATGTCAATCGACATCTCCAGTTGCCTTGATCTATCCACTATCCGTCTCCTCATCCTTTCTTCTATCATTCCTACCTGCTCTCGCTCCGAATCTTCTGTAACCCCTTGCGTGCTAGTGGCTTCCCGCCTTCCTAGGAGTGAAATACTTAAAACAAAATATGGATATATTTAATAAGAACAATGTATTGTACGAAAATGCTCTCCGGAAAAGTGGATTTGTTAATAAACTGTCTTACTTAAACCCCATAAATATCAATGGTGAGGGTAAGTGTAATAGTAGGCACTAAAAATAGAAAAATAAATGTTCAACCCCATTTCTGTAGGGTTCCCCGATTTAATATTGGACAGGTTTTCTTGAAACTTATAAACAAACATTTTCAGAATAACAAACCTTTAATTAAGAGCTTTAATAGAAAAACTATTAAGTATCCACATACAAACAACATGTATAAATAATTGACTCCTACAAAAAATATGTTCTTAACAAATTCAATGGTGTCAAAAAGACTTCTAATATGGAACCCCTTGTAATTGTAGTAATAGCAATCATTGCCCAGTTGAGGGAAAATGTATAGCATCAACTGTTATTTGCCAAACCACCATTTACCCCGCCAAAATAGATCAAACCATTATTTTTCATATTTGATCAAAAGAAAATATTTTAAATATAAGTCATTGTTAATATTCAACCATTTTTAATTTCTGTCTAGATTTGTATATATTATGTCTTCTTATTCCCCCCTCACTACTTTAGTGTTTCTTTCTCTTTTTCTCTATCTCCCTCTTAAATACCATTTGTCCTTAATATTTAATAATGTTTTAATACACTTGAATATTTTATTTACTAATATTTAATATAGTATCTCTAATTATATTTATATTATTTAATTATGTACTATTTTAATAATGATATAATAATTTTTTGATGTAACGATGTATCATTTAATAAATCAATTTAATAATATTATTTAATGAAGTAATTACATTTTAAGTAGTATCTTTTATTATATCAATATCTAATGTTTTAATACACTTAAATATTTCATTTGCTTTTATTTAATATCGTAACTT
>CAHIKZ030000058.1:1270000-1292500 GCA_903632075.3 Acanthosepion pharaonis
AAAGTCTGATATCAGCGCCAACAACTTAGGGAAGAGACCAATATGCAAATTACACTTTGGAGATAGCGAAATCTAACAAGTGCAACAATTTATATATTTTTGAAGCTTATAAACAGAGGACGGAAAGTGCACATTGTGCAAGCGAAACATGACATTACCAATAATATTTCTTATAGTAAAATGAACATCAATACATTTTATCTATAGTTGAAGGTATCCAATTATGTTCAAAATACTTCGACATTAAATAACCCATAAAGGTTGATATGCAGCTAATCAAAATCAGCCAACCAACCAAAATGCATTTTGGTTTTAATTATTTTCTGTTTTAATTAAAACACTGGCCAGAAAAAAACAACAACAACAGCAACAACAAAAAACAAAAAAACAAATAAAAGCGATTGAATGCAGTATAGTGTTTGCCCGGTTATGCATGTCGATGTGCAAGTCACCAAAAATATATAGATTCAACGCTTGCCCCCCGCTGTAAATACTACATTTGCGATGCAAAATTGAAACCAATATTTTTTCTATGAATTCTTCAGCCCGCTCCCCCCACACTGTGTCTTTGTATGTGTGTGTGTGTTCGCGCGTGATTATATGTGTGTGTGCACTTGACTATGTGTATGTGTATTTGGTTGTCTGTCTCAGTTTATTCATATCTTTAATCTGACTTGTCCTGGCTTTCTCTTCCTCGTGTTTCTCTTTGTCTATTCATTTATCTCGCATCTCCGCCTGTGCAGCTTTATCGCAGTCAACAAACAACTAAAACCAATTTTGAATACAATATTTACAAAAGTCATTGTAAACGTCCTGTTTTTGGTATTTGTATATTTCTTTTCAAATTATTCGCTTTTATTTATCATAACGCTAGGATTGGTGATGCACAAGTCTATTTCTGTCTATTACTGTTTTTATCTATCTATCTATCTATCTATCTATCTATATGTCCATCTATCGCATTCTGTTCAGATCTATCTATCTATCTATCTATCTATCTATCTAGCTATCTATCTATCTATCTATCTTTTTCTGCTTAGATCTATCTATCTATCTATCTATCTTTTTCTGCTTAGATCTATCTATCTATCTATCTATCTTTTTCTGCTTAGATCTATCTATCTATCTATCTATCTATCTATCTATCTATCTATCTATCTATCTATCTATCTATCTATCTATCTATCTATCTATTGCATGCTATTCAGATTTATATATCTAATGCTAAACAAGATTTATTTGACTAAAATCTGGCATTTTGAGATTGCTGGATTTAAAGTTGGAATCAGTTCAAAGTAACGTTATCTATCTATCTATCTATCTATCTATCTATCTATCTCATTCTGTTTCTCTCTATCTATCTATCTATCTATATGTCTATCTATCGCATTCTATTCAGAACTATCTATCTATCTATCTTATTCTGCTTAGATCTATCTATCTATCTATCTATCTATCTATCTATCTATCTATCTATTCAGATCTATATATCTAATGCTAAACAAGATTTATTTGACTAAAGTCTGGCATTTTTAGATTGCTGGATTTAGAGTTGGAATCAGTTCAAAGTAACGTTATTTGTAAAGCCCGGTCCACGTTCATAGTACATATTTCATTTTCATTTTCTATCGGTCATAGGATGTTGGAACTTCAATGGTCGACAAAATAGCTGAGAAGATTGAGTATATTCTCCCTGGACTTCCCTCAGATCGCATTCATATTTGTGGCGACTTCTATATTCCCCAACATGAATGATAAGTTCAGTCAAACAAAACTGATAAAGAATGCAGATATTGCGGACATTTCTTCATCGCTTACGGTCTGACACCGATCGGCGATAAGCTCACTCGTGTTCTTGATACAATATATATATATATATATATATATATATATATATATATATATATATATATATATATTATAAATTAATTGATTTAAAATATGTTTTTTCCGCTACACAGTTCTAACCATGTTTCAAAAATGGAAGCTAAAAACCACGAATTTAATTTTGCAATTTAAATTAAAGACATTAGTTCCATTTTAAAATTACTGGGTTTTAAAGACACAGCTAAAATCACGTTTCCATGGTTACAGATAAATCTACTTCAACTGGACAAGGGGTGTCTGGGTTTTCATTATGTCTGTATCATTGTATCGGTTATTAGCTACATTTTGGTAAGGGGTAGGGATGTATTTTTCAATGAAAACTGACATGCGTTGAATGCATTTCGTCTGGATTTTTTAAAAATTTATTGTTAACGGCAAAAAAATTCTTATTTTTTTCTATTTGTAAATTTAAAGATTTTCGGGGGTGTTCAGATTAGAATACTTTTTATTTAACTACGATTGGAGCACTATTTTGTAAAAATAAAAATATCTATATGAACACAGGATTATATACCTTACTGTTCTTTCTTTTTATTTATTATATATATATATATATATATATATATATATATATATATATATATCATTTTCTTCAACAATTCATTCATTCCTAAAGTTCACTGCTACTAACAAGCAGATTTTTTTTCTCCTGATGATGCCAATGCTGCTCGAAGAATCTAATTGAAATATTAAAACCAAAAAATATTAATATTCAAACCAGTGTGTCTGAATATTGTAATTTTCTAATTTCCCGATATTTTTTTTACAACACACACACACACACACACACACACACACACACATACATATATATATATATATATATATATATATATATATATATATATATATATAAAAGTGAACATTGAAGTCATCACTCAGAGGTGACAGGCTGTTTCATGCTAGACGTAGTCGTCATAAATATACCATACCTTACAACTATATTTCTTCATACACACAAACACACACAAATATATATATATATATATATATATATATATATATATATATATATAAAGTAACGATATATATTGTAATGTAGAGAATTTTATTATGACATTATACACTACTCTGATCGAAGGAGAAAACAATTCACTAAAACGAAAAAAATGTGTGTCTTGATCAGAAGGTCGTCTACATTAAATTTGTGCTGAGTCTCTTACAAAATTTCACCCTTCCTGGCAAAACTTCCATTATAGCAGTGTGGGGTATCTACTAACAAAAGTGATGCAAAGGAAAAGAAAAAAAATTCTAAATGAATCCAAATAGAATTAAAAAAAAAAATTACATTCCCAGCATCCTTCGTTCTTGCGCATGTGTAGAAGCACCAACATAACAAATTTAGTTCGATGAAGTCTTAAAGGACAAAATGCTTCACACAAAAAAAGCTTTTTCAATTTGGCATATATATCATCGACATTCGATCGTAGTTGGGATCATTGAGCCAAAGCGAACGATCATTTTTTAGCTCTATTCGCCAGGAATAATTACAGAATTGAATGCAGAGTTATTGTGTCCTAGACAGGTTTGCCACCCAAGGCTGTTTCTATATATATATATATATATATATATATATATATATATATATATATATATATATATATATTATAATTATTTATAAAAAATATGATTCCTTAGCATTTTAAAAAAAATAAAAATAATTAAAAAATAATATAATATATTATAATTTAAGCGCGACAGAATCTAGCATATTGAAACTGTTAAATTTAGCCGCCTCTTCTACTCCAATAGCTTCATATATTGCACCTCTCGCCTGTGGAACTTCTTTCCCTATTCCTGTTTCCCTGATATCTTTAATCTCCAACTATTCAAATGTAATGTCATTCGACATCTCCATTTGCCTTGATCTACCCACTATCCTCATCCTCATCCTTTCCTCTATCACTCCTGTCTGCTCTAGCTCCAAATCCTCTATAACCCCTTTCGTGTTAGTCGCTTCCCGCCTTGCTAGGGGTGAAATGCTTTAAAAAAAAAGACTTAGAAGTTTACCATTCTTCCTTGCATTGAAATTTGGTTTTATAATTCTGGTCCAATTCTTGATAAAATCCAAAGAATAATCTGCAATGTTACTGGTAACGAGATTACATTTGAGCTTCACTTCTTTTCATACCATCGTAACGTAGCTTCCCTATGTATTTTCTATAAATATTTTCATGGTAATTGTTCTGATGAACATTCCTCTATGGTACCTAGACTTTATGAATTTAAGCGCAGTACTAGATTGGCGGCAAGGTCTCATTAATTTACAGCTGAAATGGCTATATGTAACTGTAAGTTCTATACTAACAGTTCTTTCTATCGCACTTCTCGATTGTGAAACTCTCTTCCGGTTTATTGTTCCCCTGTCAGCTTTAACTTTCAATAAATTAAATGCAATGTTAATCCTTATCTTCTGTTTCAATTCTTCTTAATTCTTCTTTTATTGTTTTCTCTCCTTAATAGTAGATTTTCTCATATTCTCTCATATCCAGTACACCAGGCATCCTAGTACCTTTATTGCTTTACTTAGGGTGAGATGATTAAAAATAGCTCTTCTGGCATTCTTTTTCCAAAACTGCCACCCTCAATTCTGGATGGATCCTTCCTGATGGGAATGTTTTATCCTTTAGAAAGAATACCAACATAAATCGAATAAAGAGTAAAGTAATCTCTTTATTTTACTTGCGACGCCATCATTTGAGAAGACACCGGAAGTGTTGAAACAAAATGGCTGTTATTTTGTGATGTTAAAATATACTTATCTTAGAGAATCGCAGACATTTTCATATTAATTCTGTTATTGCTCCGTCTCTATCTTCGATGTTAAGCATTCTACCGCAAATCCTGCATGCCTTAAATGCCGCCTAAGCAGCAAACGACTGAAAAACTAGCAATTTGGGCTTCAAATAACAATAATCTAACCCCCACCCGGTACCTGTAACGGCATTCGGCCGGGGTGGGTTGAGCCGGCTCCAGTATTGGAGTTTCATGGGAATTTGTAATTCACAAGCGGTCCCCAATGATTATAATGGTGAAGGTTTCGTGCAGGACCATCCACACTTTTTGAAGGACTGATTACAGAGACCTGGTGCACTACGTGCCACAAGGTTCCCAAACGACCCTCCACAGGTTTTAATTCAGAGTTTTCCTTCTCCTAGACCAGTTGCCATCCAAGGCTATAGAACCCAGTCTGTCCTGCAAATAATACTTCAAATTAACACAATATATATATATATATATATATATATATATATATATTAGGGGTTAGAGAATAAGAAGACCATTGGAGAAATAACCAGAAATCCAATCCTAAAGTAGAAACAAGGGATAGACCTCTCCTCTTGTCCAAAAGACCCAGATGGAGTGTGACACCATCAACAGACAACACAATATATACTTGTGTTTGTTTGTGTGCATATGTGTGTGTGTGTGTGTGTGTGTGTGTGTGTGTGTGTGTGTGTGTGTGTGTGTGTGTGTGTGTGAAGCAGGCGGGGACACCGATATGAATACATGATAAAAAATAATTTAGCTAATTATCAATTATCATTTCGAGTATTTTAACTCAAAATACTTGCGACAATAAATAAAATTATTTATAGGTATCTTTGCCAAACTAATGAATTATTAATGAACTAAATTAATTGAAATATTTCGGAACGAAGACAAACACCGAATTCTCTTTCCAAAAACCGTCCACATAATTCTTCTAAATATTAATACTAAAATAGAATTCAATATATTTTTAGCTTTCCGCCAGACCCCACACCCAAGTAAACAAATAAATAAATAAACAAAATAAACGGATGTGCATACAGTTTTGATTGAATATTCAACCGAATCTCTCATGCTGTTAATTCAATATAATTCGATTTAGCCGATCTATATTTGTTTTTAATCTTGACAAAGAATAATAGATATCAACATATAGACATCTATAAAGATATCGACATTATTTTAACAAGTTATCAACACTCATGTAGTCACAAGCGACAATGTCCCGTTTATATTCTTTTCGTCTTCAACGAATTGCTAGCATTACGTTTTTTTATTCACAGATTTCAGAATATAATGTATGTTTTCTGCGTTTAAAATTAGTCTCTGTTCGTTCAGTGACTGAATGAATGATTTTTCAAGACTTCTCATTGCCAAGTATTTTGATCGGTGTCGTGCTTGACAATTTCACTCACCAAATTCTACCTTGCATCTTTAATATTCGTCATGCAATTTTTGGTTTGATGCTTCTCATATGCATCTAGAGATTCTGATAATATATATATATATATATATATATATATATATATATATATATATATATATAATTTCTCAGAGTTAACCTGTAGAAAAAGATAATATGTAGAAAGGTAAAAGACAATAGTAAAACGGTATTATTACTCGACGCATTTCGTCCAAAGTGGGCTGTTTCAAAGCAAAAAAGTAATGAATTTATTAAAAACAAAGTATCTATTAACAACAAAACAAAATGTCTCAAGCAAACGTACACGACTGTATCAACAAATCAAAAGAAAATGGTTGAATCCGTCAACACAACAATAAAAACAGTATTTCCACACGTAATTCTCAGTTGACAATATGAATACAATAGCGTTTTCTAAATTCTTCTAAGTTGCTAAGGACATTTTGTTTGTTGTTAATAGCTACTTTGTTTTCAATAAATTCCTTTCGTTTTTGCATGGAAAATTTCCACATTGGATGAAACGCGTCGGCTAATAATGCAGTTTTCTTATTGTCTTTTAGCTTTTATATATATATATATATATATATATATATATATATATATATATATATATATATATATATATATATAATTACATGAGAATGAACAGAGTTCAATTCCAACGTTCAAACAATTAATTTAAAAAAAGTGGAGCAATAAAATTGAAATTTAACGTATGTCTTATTTGATCTAAGTAAAGCTCACAAATATTATAACTTTCCTCCTCTTTTCTTTTTTCATAAAAAGAGGCTGTATTTAGCTTTTAATTCTGATAAACCGTTCAATCGCCAGTGATTTACAATCTACTCATGAGATACGCTGTATGAGCATCGAAACTGCAATTGAATAGCGATTTTGAAATGTTTTCGATGTAATTTCCTAAAATAAAGTATATATATATATATATATATATATATATATATATATATATATATGTGTGTGTGTGTGTGTGAGTGTGTAAAGGGTGTGTTTTTTGTTTTTGACATATTTTCTGTTGGGTAACGTCTGTGAGAAGAAGAGCAACATGACAAAATTCACTGTCAGAAATTTGGAAAAACCAAGTTATACTCATTGGTATTCGCGCCAGAAGCTCCAATAATCGCATTTCAGAGTGTGCAAGTGTCAATCTGAGGATAGCGCAGAGGATTCGGGAAGGGCTGGATCATGTCCAGTCAACATCGTGGTGTTTGGAGTGATCACTAGTGATTGCGAGGTTGTCTCCATTCATCTTCCCACATGTCCTCTGACTCAACACGGAGACCTATGTGAAGCTTCTTCAGGAGGTAGTGCTGCCCTAGGTCAAGAGGGTGGCTGCTGGAAGAACCTATGTTTTGCGACAAGACTCTGCAATCATGGTACACAAGCAGAAAAACTCATCCAGGTCTATCAGATAATTTCTGCGACCAAATCAGCCCTAACATCCATCCACCTACCCTCCCGAGGGAATGCAACCCGCTTGATTATTATTTGTGAGACCCAAGAAACTCCTAGTAACAACTATGATGATCTGAAGGCAAGGTTCACGCCAGCATTCACCAACTTAAACAAAGAGGCCATCCAAAAGAGTTGCAGGAGATTCCGATGTTGTCTGGAGGCCGTGGTTGAGACCAATGGCGAATTTATTGAATAAATTTTCTCTTTAGTATTTCAAGATATATTGGTGTAATTTTGGAAAATATATCTGTTAAAGTGAGATGAAAGGTTTATTTTCATTTTTGCGTAATTTAGACGACTCTTTATACATCGGCATGTATTATATATATATATATATATATATATATATATATATATATATATATATATATATATATATATATATATATATATATATATATATATATATATATATATATATATATATATATATATATATATATATATATATATATATATATATATATATATATATATATATATATATATATATATATATATATATATATATATATGTATACATATATATGTATGTTTATATATATATATATGTATATATGCGTGTGTGTGTGTGTGTGTGTATGTGTGTAATCTCAATTTTTCTATAGAATATAATCACAATAAACTCACAATATTATTCATGAATTCACATGTCCCTTAAGGAACTGTGTCCCCGATCAAACCAAATTCATAAATAATTATATTGGATAGATTAGAACATATCCAAGAAGATATCTTTCTGACCATACCTCAATTACGTCTCACAATACAAACAAAATAGCCTAATCCACATCTAAATACAGCAAAAAATAATGGAAGCATTATTAATAAAAATGAAAAAAAGAAACAACGTTCAATAACATCAGCTATGAACACGGCCACATTTTGCTGACCGAGTTTGGAAATTAAAACATTCCCATAACTCTAGGTAGGTCCATAAACAATTCATACATAAAATCACCCTTGAGAATGGCTAAAAGTATAGCCAAAAATGGTCGGTCACGGAACATTTAGACAATTTCTACATAATATAAGTCCTGAAAAGAAAATTATAAGAACACAAGAAATATTAAATAAGTTCCTTATCAGTCGTTTTTAACGAAATATATATATATATATATATATATATATATATATATATATATATAATCTTATAAATAGAATTATACTCGTCCGGAAAACCTTAGGTGCCTTGATTTGTAAATAAACAAACCAATACCAAAAGAAAAAAATGGTACAAAAAAAAAAAAAGAAAGAACAGAGAACATGTACGTCAGCCGAAGACAATCGTCTAATATCCAAGTTCAGAGTCCAAAGAAAAAAAAACCGATACGAGTAAGTAAAATAACTAAGTAAAGTGCTCAATACGCTAAGTAGAGCAAACCTAATTATACCTAAAGAGTCAGATAAACCTACCAAGGTTTCATCTACGCGGATCGTCAAGGAATACTGGCTAAAGAAGTAATGTAAGAACGGAATATATAGCCTACAAACAAAACACCATGACCACCTGACCAAAACAAAGGAAATGAAAAAGCAGAGAAGAAAAAAAAAAAAAAAAAAGAAAGAAACACAACAACGGGAGGAGAAAATATTTATTCAAAATTAATATATATATGGATACAATAAACTGTTACATTCTAACATGCGAGTAAGTTGTACAGATTTTCTAAGCGCTGCTTAGATGTGGCACAAGGCCAGAAGTATGGAGCACCCAGTGAGGATCGAACTCACTACTCAGTTGTAATTGTTCTAGCGAGACGACAAGCTTGCTAACCATTACACCACGCCGAGGTGCCCCATGCAAGTAAGTTGTAGTAACTTGCATATTCCAATGTGACATGATTAAAAAAAAAAATTAAACATGAAGATAGGAAGATTCTTCTGCAACTAACAGGGGGCTTTGAAAATGATTATTTAAAATCCCGCTTCTTACATCAACTCGAACATAAACTGAATTTAACTTCAAAAAATATTCAGGAAATGATGTAACTGGGTAGTCAATTGGTGGTTACTTTATACGCATGCGTCAATAGAAACTGTTTTGTGAGGGTTTCCCAGACGGGACTGACACTCCAGAGATCGTGCATCTGTAATATATCAAAACCGCATTGAAAGAAGATAGGGATCAAGTTTTTTTTATTTTCGAACGTGGACTTTAAGTAGACTTTCGAGCATGAGTCAATGAGTGTAACTAAGATTAAACTTTACTAACAAAGTGTGAAATTTGAGCTCGAATCCGATGAAAGCCAATAATTTTCTTTTACAACTGAAGGGCTATTGGGATGCATGCGTGATATAGACAAGCTGAATATTTTGAAAGGAGGCTAAAAGCATCAAAGACGGTCTGCTTTATCATTAAGGTAAAATACCTGGATCACTTCCAAGATCGCTTCGAATTGAACCCTATATTTAATTTACCGGGTAGATTGCCTTCAGATAAAAATTCTTATCTAATTCATCTTCTATAAAGTGTCTTGTGAGATTATGACTCTTCGCAACACCCAATCCTTTTCCTCTATGTTATTTCCTGCCTATTTTTAATGTTCATCGTGGATAAGGCCCAAGAGCCAGTCGAGGTGGTTCTGGCTAAGAAGCATACATTGTGGGGATATCTGAGGATGATTGTTCTTCACTATGCACTGTGAGTGTTACAATGTCTAAGCCGAATTTCCTCATCGGATTTTATGATTCTATTTGTATGTGTCTTTTTTGCTTCCATTTTCCTTAAAATATCTTCGCCATTAAACTGTTCCGTCCCTGATATTATTAGCATCATTCTGTGTGATCACATGATTACTACAACAGACAACGAGCGGCAGTTATGTTAAACTGACGATAAAAAAAGAATTAGTTATTGTAATGTTAGTATTCTTTTTTGAAAATACGAAAGTAAATTTTCCAAATGTAAAAAAAAAAATACAATCTCTATATCAAACAATATGAGAATTATACTTCGAGATAATGCAAGAATATTCACAATTACTCATCTCATAAATGAAATCCTAAATTATGAAAAGCTTGATGAAGCCACCATCAGAACCAAATGTCAAAGCAATCTGACATTGAATGTAAAAGACTCAAGAAAAAAAAAACAAACAAAAAAACAAAAAACTATCTACATTTCTGAGATGAGATATTGTAATTATTTACATTGTTCGGACTATCTTCCCCATCTTTGTTGCGATATTCCCGATATTTCGGCTGTTGGATTTTAGAACAGAACCCTTTATGTCGTCCACCGAGAATAGATTGTCCTAGTTCCACGTACCATTCCTCTTCCGGATATCTTAGTTATTTCCCTTTAACTCAACGCTCCAGGCATAGCTGAACACATATGGAGGGAAAAAGGGAGATCCCTGCCTCCAGTGTGATGAGGTTGAAATAATAGAAAGAACGTCACTGGAAAATACGAAAACTTAAGGAATCAGCACATATGCTACGCCACAAAATCTCCTAAGCCGACCCCGAAATGAATACAGTATGGAAACCAGCAATACGGAGTGCTAGAGAAAAGCAATAACAAAAAAAATTGCAATATGAACTCTGGTAAAAAAATAAACTGAATACTGAGACATTATTATTAAGTTATAAAAAAATCATACACAGATGTCCTCAAGGACACATGGCCCAGCATATAAAAGCGTTGCTTGGATCCAGTGACTTCACCCAAAAGAGTTGTGAGTTCAACACCTGGCTGCTAGAGTGGCGAACAAAAACTCCATGATCCGGATGGTTCAGTTCGACATTCCATTTACTTGAAGAAGGCCGGAGCATACAACGTCGTGAATATGGCAATAGAGATGAGAACAACAGTCGGAACAATATAAAGAATGTAAATAACATAAAACTAATGTCCTTGGATATAAGATTTTGCTATATATGTATTAGTCTCATCTAGCGTCTGTAGAATAACAATACAATAAACGACACTTACCGGCGTAAGAGTTCCAGCTAGTGTCCAGCTGGCAGACAAAAATAAAGCAGGTTGTAACTTAATACAAACCCTGCAAACTAACTGAAATTAAGCTGGTATTTATATAGAAATACTTCCACTCAGGTACCAGCAGCCAATCAAAGCCCAAGCAATGGACTATCCCATTTTAGCATAATGAGATGCTCCATTGCACCATAAATAACTCTCTTCCTCAATTTGAATCATTCTTCACTCAACTGAGTGTTTATCTTGACCACGTGATTGTTCGACATGGCGCTGCGAACAGGATTTATGGCACCTGAAAATTGGGAACTCTTCTTCATTGAAGCAGGCATATCCACCGACTCGGCCAAAACTCATGCAACAAGGTCTACGGACGAGAAGCTGACAATCGAGAGCCTTCAAATGCTGGATCGATCTATGCTTAAGGAGCTGGGAGTCACATTAATGGGAGAAGCCCTGTGTATCATTAAGCAGGCTAAGGAATCCACCACCCAGACAACCCGCATTCAGGCACTAGCAGCAAAGCCTCCTCATCTCAATCTTGAGATGACACCACAGCAATTCAGGAAGATCCGAATTGACTGGGATGTCTTTACCAAGATGACAAATATGCCAAACTCCCAAGCTAATATTCACCTATACAATTGTGCTGATGAGGCTGTGCAAAACGCCATAATCAACACACACCCTGACTTCTTTACCACTGATCCAGATAATCTACTTGACATGGTAGAAGTGTTGGTCACCCAGAGGTCAAGTCCTATTGTCCATCGCCTTGCTTTTGCCTTCATGTCTCAGGATGCTGATGAGCCAATACAAAGTTACCTTGTCCGCCTCAGAGCCGTAGCCGTTGATTGTAACTTTACCTGCCCCTCGTGTGAACATGACCTGTCTGATATATACATCAAGGACCAGATCATCCGTGGAATAGCAAATGACACACTCCAGGCTGACCTACTGGCCAAAGCTGGGGCACTTAAATCCCTTGAACAAAATATCCGTCATGCTGAGGCATTTGAATCAGCATTGCGGGACCAAACCTCAATGGCCAGTGCTTCCAGATACAGCTGCTGCTCGGCTATCAACATACCGCAGACAGAAGGGTACACCACAAGCCAACGAGGCGATCCGTACCAGCACCTATTGCAACTGCAATGTTAAATCAAACCACCAGGCTTGCTTGGGTTGTGGCAGCCACCAGCATGGCACCTCAGGAACTGAATCACGCCGGCTAAAATGCCCAGCATGGGGACAAACATGTAGTAATTGTGGGAAGCCCAATCACCTATCGAGGGTATGCCGGGCTAAAAACCAGCCCAAGCGGTCAGGAAAAGCCTAGAGGCTAATGAAGCCGCCATGGACACACTTATCGCCCACATCACATTCAATCAAACGACAGGCACGTATACATCTAAAGACACAGGCCAGATAAGGGGAAATTGATGCATATGTTGTTCCATTTTCGCTTAAAACCGGATCCCAGACAAATTAAGAATATCCCCAGAAATCACAGCACTAGGATGACAATCTTTCCTAACAGTGGGGCCACCATATGTCTCGGGGACTTAAGCACCTTCTGAATATGGGGCTCACTATCAACAACCTCATTCCATCAAGAAAAGTCGTCCGAGCTGTGGGAGGCTTTACGCTTGTATGTCAGGGTTGGCTCCCGTGGAATTCATCGTCAAGGAAGAACAACTAAACAAGCCCTATACATATGCAAAAAGATTCAGCGGCTATACTTCAGCAAAGCAGCCTGCATTGATGTAGGGATACTGTCCAAAGACTTCCTGAAGCCGACAACTACAATATTACCCCAAACAACAATGCAACACATGCCCTCGACAAGCACACACAAAAAAATCGGACGTGAGCCCTAAACAATGCAAAGTCGAGGGACAACTTCCAACACGCCCCAAAAACTCCCTTTTCTCCCAACAGAACAAAACATTGATAGGCTCAAGAATTGGCTATTGAATCAATTTGCCGAAACGGCGTTCAAGAACAATGGTGAATTCCACCGATGTCTGGCCCCACTGCACATATACACCTCAAAGAAGGAGCAGTCCCCAAAGCCAGACATAACCCAATTCCTGTGCCTTTTCACTTCAAAGAGCCCGTAAAACAGGCCCTTTGGGAAGATGTGAAAAGGGGTATCATAACCCCAGTACCCGTTGGCATGCCCACTGATTGGTGTAGCACTATAGTAATTACCGCCAAAAAAGGGCAAACCACGAAGAACCATAGACTACTAACACTTGAATTCACAGTGCAAACGGGAAACACACCATACAGGGTCACCATTCAGCTAGCACTACAAGTGCCACCTAAACAAAAAGAAAACAGTGTTGGATGCTGTTGATGGATATCATTCCATCCCCTTAGATAAAGAGTCCCAGCCACTCACCACCTTCATCACAGAATGGGGAAGGTTCATGTACCTGAGAATGCCACAAGGTTACCTAGCATCTGGCGATGCCTACACCCGAAAGGTATGATGAAGTAATAAAAGACATCCCCGCAAAGTAAAAAATCGTGGATGACACCCTACTCTATGACTCTGACATCGAAGGGCCTTTTTCACACCTTCGATTTTCTCCTCCATTGTGCAAAAACGGCATCGTAATAAATAGAGAAAAATTCCAATTTTGCCAAGACACGGTGCAGTTTGGGGGCCTCCAAATAACATCTTCTGGTGTAACCCCTTCTAAATCCATGCTGGAGGCAATATTGAGCTTCCCAATACCAAAAACACTCACCGATGCTAGATCATGGTTTGGGCTGGTCAACCAAGTCGCTTGGGCATACTCACTAAGCCCAGTCATGCTTCCATTTCGTGATCTCGTAAAACGAGACTCACACTTTACATGGAATAAAAAGCCTTGAGGATGCATTCCAGCAGTCAAAGAAGGTCATAGTTGACTTAGTCCGAAAAGGCATCGCAACATTTCAAAAAAAGAAAGAATAACCTGCCTTGCCCCAGATTGGAGCAAAAGACGGAATGGGCTTCCTACTTCTGCAGAAGTATTGCTCATGCACCACTGACAAAGCCCCAGTTTGCTGCCCTGAAGGTTGGCGCCTGATATTTGCTGGTAGCAGATTCTGCATTGATGCTGAACGCAGATATGCACCTATTGAAGGCGAAGCAGCAGCAATTGCATGGGCATTGGAAAAATGTCGGATTTTTGTAATGGGTTGCCTGAATCTCATAGTGGTTACAGATCATGAACCACTAAAAAGGATTATTCGGCGATAGAGACCTTAGTAAAATCCAAAACCCCCGATTATTCAGGTTAAAGGAGAAAACCCTCAGGTACAGATTCACCATTCAGCACTGCCCTGGGAAATGGCACAGAGCCTCCGATGCTGTCTCTCGTAACCCAGCAGACATCTCACAGGCACTCTAAATGTATTCACTGCTGAACCCTCTCAATCAGACATCATAGAGTCTGACAATATGGATGACTGGGGTCAAATCAACAACCTTATTAGCAACATTCGGTGCAAATGACAACCTGGAGCTCATCTCACCAGACGTTATCCGTACGGCGGGACGCAGCGACCCGCAATACAAAAAATTAATTGAAGTAATACAAAACGGATTCCAAAGAACGCGCATCCTCACTGCACCTGAAATCCGCGAATATTGGGAAGTGAGGCACCGCCTAAGTGTTGACGACGGGTTAGTGCTCTTAGATCAAAGAATACCACTTGAGCCACGGAGAAGCTAATGCCTCAAGGATTATTTCGATTTGCCGAGACAAACCTACGGCGCTCCTGAGGAACTCAGCAGTGATGGTGGTCCACCCTTCACATCTCTTCAATTCAAGCAAACAGCGTCCACATCTTAAATACTTGAATCAGATAGTAAAAAACCAATTTAACAGGAATGAACTATAACTGATATCACATGAACAAAAAAATCACACTAAACAACAGATATCAATCAATCCTGATGATGGCCAGAGGGTAATTGCTCGAAACGTTTCCTCCGTAATAACAACTATATCATCCAAGGTGAGGGCAATAGTTTGAAATAATACAAGTACATTGACAATTACACATCTTAGAAATGAAATGCTCAGTTGCAAATTAAATGTTTATTTCTATTCCGATTTCGTCAAAATAACGTTAGACGAATCGTGGGTATCTGCCATTTGTTTCGAACGTCATTATCAATATTATTCGTGTGAGACTGCGATGGATTATATTTATGCAAATACCACTATTTATAGGATTCTACTTTTATAAATATCACTATTTATAGAATTCTTCTTATATAGATACAGATCACTATTTATAGGATTCTCCTTGCATAAATAACTCTATTTATAGATTTCTTTTTATATAATATCACAATTTATAGATTTCTCCTTATATAAATATCTCTATTTATAGAATACTCTTTATATAAATACCATTATTTATAGAATTCTCCTTATATAAATACCAGTATTTATAGGATTCACCTTATATAAATACCACTAATTATAGGATTCGCCTTATATAAATAACTCTATTTATAGGATTCTCCTTTTATAAATATCACCATTTATAGAAATCTTCTTATATAAATAAATATCACTATTTATAGGATTCCCCTTATATAAATATCACTATTTATAGGATTCTCCTTATATAAATAACTCTATTTATAAGATTCACCTTATATAAATATCACTATTTATAGATTTCTCCTTACATAATATCACAATTTATAGAATTCTCCTTATATAAATATCACTATTTATAGGATTCGCCTTATATAAATAACTGTATTTATATGATGCTCCTTTGTATGAATACATCGTTTCTAACTGTTTTTGTGTTTGCGTAAATGCCAAACTGGCCTTGAACCCATTTATACGGGTTCAATGGGCATATTTTTGGCCGAGCCCACGGGCTCGGAATGCCCACGTTAAAAAGGCCTTGTGCCACAAGACACCCTCGTGGTTTGGGGGGTGACTCAATATCGTAAATGCTAATTTCAGCTGGGTTCATATCATTCTTTAATTTGGTGCACACAGAGCAAGGCTCGATTTTGCACTTGGCACTTTTGAGTTTACATTCTCAGCTGACAGCAACTAAAATAAAACATAATTTGGCAATACTTAGAGAGTGAACCAAATATATATTGGGGTCTCTACAGATCTTTAATGATCGCTTCGTCGTAATTGTTCTGATGAACGTTACTCTTTGATATCTCAGGCTTACAGTCACATCCCGTTGAAGCACCGGTTCCCGTAAATTCATTGAAGTTAATCAACGTCACACCTGTTCAGCAGTTAGATGGTTGTCTCCTTGGAAATACCAGGTGCTGCTGTAAGCTTGGATGTGCAGGTGATATAATAGATAATAGATCATAATTCTAAAATCAGATAGCTGACGTTCAATTTCAGATGTAAATCCTCCCACACCCAACAAAAAAAAAAGAAAATTCTGCCAAATGGTTGATAATCTATAGAAAAAGAATCACTCTTTGATACCTGGAATTTACGAATTTCAGCGCAGTACTAGATTAGCAGTTAGGTCTCATCATTTTATAGCTGAAACGGCTAGATCTTCCCTCTCTCTCTTTTCGCTTGTGAAACTCTATTCAGGCTTCATGCTTGCAGTCAAATTTGATCTTTAAAAATTTAAAGGCAATGTCAGTTGTCACCTGTCTTCTTAATTGCTGTTCTTTTATTGACCTTTACACTTAGTAATGCTTTCTTATATTCTTTCACACTTAGTACCCCCTCCACTTTGCGCCCTAGTGGCTTTATTGCCTTACTTGGGGGAGAAATGATTTAAACAAATTCAGATTTCTTCGTGACTTTATGTTTCACTGAGACCATTTTTTAAATTTCTCCGGTGGAATCGCATAACGCATGATTTTGTTATTACTTTTTGGGGAGGTAACGTAAGAAAAAATATGTTTGCTTGTATATACGGTAGATAAAAATAGTTTATAAGTAAATGGGTGTAGTGTCTGCTAAGGAATTGGATGTTATCTTGTGTGAATGCTTCTGCTTGCAAATTTTGTTTTGCTTCTTTGAAGATAAATGCTGTGAAATCACAGTTTACTTAATCTGAACACCACGGAGAAAAGTGTGGAAAACATGAACTCTGTCGTAACAGCGAAGTTGTTTAACTGGCAAACAACGAATATGAAGTTGTTGTCGATGTCTTTTAATAAACTGCGAAAGTTCGAGTCTTTTTTGTTCTTTCCTCTTTTTTTTTTTTGTCTATGTAAACTGGCAAAAGTTTCCCGAATTGTCTGACTTTCTTTTCAGCTGGAATCCACCCCTCCACTTTGTAGACTGTGACGTCTGATATTGAGAATGACAGTAAAAACCACACGATAAAGAGTAAGAAAGATTGTTGAAAGATTTTAGACTCCGTTAGTCAAGCTGTTATTTTCTATCAGGATCGACCTGATGACTTCAGTACAAACGGCACACGCATGCACATATATATATATATATATATATATATATATATATATATATATATATATATATTCACACACACACACACAGAGATATATATATATATATATATATATATATATATATATATATATATATATATATTTATCTGTTCTTTGCAACTATTAAATCGATCTCTCGACGCCAAGAAAATATTAGATGTTTGAAGCAGACCCCAGGATCATCTTTTGAGAACATCAAGGCCCGACTGACACCAATCTTTTCGATGTTCACATGATCGTTTCTTGAAACAGGTAACTACTGCGTTTCCTGTTTTTTTTCTTTTACCATATTTCTAAGATGAATAGATATTTTTGTTTCGATTCGTCAGCATCAGAACGGAATGTGGAAAGTAAATAAAAGACAAATGTAATTGACCAAAAAAAAGAGCTGCCTATTATTGATTTCATTTTCTTGTCAAGTGCGGAGAGAAACACCTACGGATTCGTTTAGTATTAAAACGTTTTGTTTTGTTTTTATTTATTATCTGACAAAGTTTGCAATATTTTTCCCAGTAAGACTTTTTCGTTTGCATTTTCTAAAGTGATCATTTTATTCTGTATCGATTAATTCGAATCAGTTCCTTTTCGGTTCAGTGATAAGTAATTTCCGTTTTTGAGAACCACTTTTAATGATGAATTTATCATCAATACTACTTTGCCCTATCGAGAAAATAATTCTTCGAAATCAGTTATTCGAAAAACTTTTAATTGTTTGAATCCTCTTCTTCTTCTCCCTCCCCCAGCTATGGGTAAATAGCAAGACATACCGAGTTCCATAGCCTTGGATAGCAACTGGTCTACCATAGAAAGAAATAACAACCTACTGCCTCTCCAGCCATGTATTGAAAGATACATGATCCCCTATGCATGTGTCACGCATTGTACACAACTGAAATTGTTTGAATGAAAATTAATCGTAAGGATACTTATGTTAAATGATAATTATTTGAAATACCTATGTTTGAAATACTTATGTGGTCTTCCTTTGAGAGAGTCAGTGCTGATTTACCTCAAATAATAACGCTATTGAAGGATCTCATAGGGCTTTTTTTTGCAGCAAGTATCATCATATCATCTCACAATATGGAAATTATTAGACGCTCTTAAAAAAGAACAGGGCTTGCAAGAAATTCATATTTCAAAAGTAAGAACCGTTTACTAATATATCAAGAGCGCCAAGAAATACCGCGACGTTAAGTGTAAAATTAAAAAAAAAAATAATGGCATCCTTTAACGAGTACGCTTTTTTTTTCTTACTAAATTATTTTGTTAACGATATTTTTAATTCGAATAATTATCATTTGTGTATTCTCTCTTTTATATGTTACAATTTTTAATAAAATAAAGAATTTTGCATTACGAACAATTATCATTCACTATAATTGTCCTTTGGATTAATTTTAATTCAAAAACTTTACAATTCGAATAAATGTTTTTCGATTAAGTTATTCAAACAATTATTTTCCAACAATGTTCACATAATCCTACTAATCGTAGGCGACAGTTAAGAATAAGTTTCTAGTACACTGTCATACCATAGATTTGTAACGGCAGTAGCAGCATACAAGGTGGATTACAGATAAAATATTCTTTTCCTCCATGACAATACAAGCTGCACAAACAACACAGAAAACAATTCTGGAACACGGTCGGCGTATTGGCCATTACCTGCCATATTCCCATGAACATTCGTCGAATATTTTGGCATATCAAAACTTTCAGAATTTTGCTAAAAGATTGTCTAAGAGTTGCATGATATTCACCAGCAAATCATTGTAGATAATGTTGAATTCACAACTGAACGAATAACACAGGAGACATTTTAAAATACTGTTGGTCTGTTCTATCACACCTAGCGTATCCACCAGACCTTGTACTAAGCAATCCTTACATCGCTGCAAAGGGTGTTGATGGAAATACTTTTATTCCGTAATGAAAACCAGATTCAAATGTTGGTTGAAAGTTTTGTTTTTTTATATTAGAACCTGCGGAATTTTATTAAAAAAACAAAACTAAGAGCTATTTAACCGTGGCAGTAAGTCACTGCAAATAATGTCCTATTTATAATTGAATGAGAGTTATTTTCTTTAAGAAAACTGTTGATATCATAAACAGAAAACATTTACAACTTATAAACATTTCCAGTCGTTATTTTCAGAAGTTTTCGAATGTTACCGATGGGTACTCGTTAAAGGCACGCCATTACAGCTGACGGAAATGTTTGATAAAGAAACCCTCAAACGACGTCTGATATGAAAAGTGTATACGAAGCAGAGATTTGTCAATTAATTCTTTCATGTGGAAGCATTTGCTTACTGAACATTGGCAGACACGAAAAAATATCTGCGATAAAAAATCTTCACAGACAAGTAATAAATAAATGTCTTATAGTAATAACACTTGTTCGCTTAAATTTATAATAAAAAAATATACTAGAGAGTAGAATGAAAAAACATGTTTTAGTAAAAAATACAAAACATACGTGAAAAAAATGTCTGAATTAATAAATGTATACTGGTAAAACGACGTCTGACATGAAAAGTGCGTAATAAATTCTGCCCTGCAGAAATATTTGCACTCATTGAGATTTATCTCTATTTACAGAAATTTGTATGTGAGCTCTGGTAGCGATAGTAACAAACCTTATTCTGAGTGTGCTTCGCAGGCACTTGATCATGTGCTAGTTTCCATGTACATAAATAGGAGGCATTACTTTCGAAGTTCCACTCGGAGTTACAGCGTCTCAGAAATTTAGATATAGGGAAGAGGGTAGTATGAAACGGTGAAGGCATTCGTTATTTTAAATACAACGACCGTAAGGACATGTACACGGTTTAAATAATAACAGCACTTCGTCTCACACAGGAAGAAGGCAAAACATTTTGGCGGCCGAAGCCATGTAATAAAGTAATATAGACGCTGTCGGAGTTATCTCCCCCTTAGTTCCTTAATCCTTCACCAGGGGTCTCTCTCCTCTTGCTATAAATACTGGCTGACCTTTTGCCAAGATCTCTCTTTTCCCCTCAGGCCTTGGGTCGTATCCACCTCGTGTGGAGGTGAGGTAATTCTTTTTCTTCTTTCTTCATTTCAGCTAATACCAACATGGGAGGTATCACCAATACAGCGTTTCCCAAATTCTGGTAACACGCTAAGAACAATACCAATACACGTACGTACGAACACTCACCACAATACACACACATACTCACCACACAAACTCAATGTAACTGTCCATGTGATTGTAACTTGTTGTTAATACATATATTTGTTTGTATATAATTATCGGTCTTGTTTGTTTTCTTTGAATTTAATTAAAGTCCAACATTCTCATGTAGCTGCACCGGCTAGCAGGAAATTTTAACCCCCCACGTGTGTTCTTTACATCTTCACCCCACAGTCGTCTTCAACGTAGTTATCAGAATAAAAAATCGATTGTTACTTTGGGTGCCGTTTCGGTCTTCTTTTGCTCCATCGTCAATTCCACAGGCCCCAACGCTGCTCCACAGACTGAAGGAATGGCGGTCAATTTTCTTTAGATCTATCTTTACTCGCTGTGCGGACATAGGCATCGTTTCTTGGGAGAAAGGACAGGAAGATATGTGCCGCAGAAACTTATACTGTCTCTTTCTGATTGCAAGTACGTGTCTTTTTTGTTTCAATTTTCCTTAAAGTGTCCTCGTTCTCCATATGATAGCTCTGTAGAACCACATCTCTGTTCTCTCATGTTTGGTCTGTAGATCATTAACTGCTATATAGGCGTGTAACAATACAATTACTCACACATATTTAGAAGATAAGAAGATATATTTCTTTACCTTACATCCACTAAGTTTCGTAGGAATTTCGTCTCCAGTCCATCTTTGAGTAAACTGAAGTGTCGGTGTTTTGGAGATTTATGTTTACAGCTGACTTTGAATTGGCAAACATAAAATTTTGTTAATAATTTTAGATAATCATAAAAAGTAGTCCTTTTAAGAATCTGACCACCCATCCACCTTTTCGGAGTAGTGTCCAACTCCCGGAATATAAGTGGATGAATAGGGAGATGGGACATCAGCCATTATCCATATAAGCAGTGAGAAAAGAGTCCAGCAGTGGGAGTAGGTAGCTAGGTGACCAGTGAGTGAGTAGCTGCCCAGCGGTCAAGGAGGAAGCAATCAGGAGTGTCTGAAATCACTGATAGTGAATGTAAGGATCCTTCTTCCGTGGTCGGAAGTTAGTAAGATAGCAGTCCCCTTCTCGAAGCTGAAGGAAGAATTCTACAATTAAGAAATCTTATTGCTGTTAATTTCCAACCAGTGCCTTTAAAAACGATTGTCGTTATTATTTATTGTTGAAAGCGGTCACGTCTCAGGAGACAAATCCGTGAACATAGAGAGCTGGGTGTATATGCAAAGACAACCAACGTTGGTTGTAACCACTGCTTATACAGTGAACGACAAGCTGAGAACTTCGTCACAAACGTCGTCATAGGAGGATCAATACTACACAACAGTTCGGTACTTGTTTCTTAACTTCGACAAAAAAGAAAAA